>JACXGJ010002532.1:0-64475 GCA_016801105.1 Esox niger | reverse complement strand
CTCATTGCACCTGTTGTCCCGTTTAGCGCACCTGATCATCATTTAGTCATTCCCCTCAGTATATATGTTCCCTCTGCTCCCATTGTCTTTGTGTGTTATTGTTTCTACTCAGAACTATGTCAGACACATTAAAATATATAAACTTACCAACTCCGCAGTCCGCTCCATCTCTCCAGTCTTCCGCACGTCCTGACAGTCATGCACAAAAGCAATTTTTACTTTGCTATTAAAAATGTATCATTTTACATCCTTTGAATTTTGTACATTGTATTTTGTGAACGCAAAAAAGCCATTGTCAACTTGTGGACACTGGATGAAACAGTCGCAGTGATAGAGAGCATTGTCTACATAATTAGTTTGACACCATCTAAAAGGGATCATTTCGGCTGACCTAGTTTTTTTAATGAGTAAATAGTGAATGTCTGTCGGCCTGTTTTTTTGAGGTGACAGCATGCTTTACTGTACATATCAGATCATACGTAACTGGTGTCATCCATCTGTGGCCAGCCAGTGGAAGGAGTGATGAGTCCCATCCACAATGGGTAGGAGCACACAGTATGAACAAGATGGAACATGACTCCTCTCCTCTGACTGCAGCTGAGCTGACCATCCTGTCTACTTATCTCAAATAACTAGTCAGAGCCCCAGGCTGCATCAACCAAGCAAAAGCATTGCCCACTGAACCATTAACCCTTCAGGACAAAATGGCTTGACGAGATGGGGCTCTGTGGAGTAGAGAGGGGTTTAAGCGCATTAATTGCTTCCAACCCCGTTTGTCACACACTCACCACACACACACACACACACGCACCACACACACACACAAAGAAAAACACAGATGCACCAGACCACAGAGAGAGGGGAACAAACAACACAGGACCTCCAACCAGGGGGGCTATCCCTTAAGGCAAGCAGCCACACAACATCCCGCCATTCACCCTCCTCTTCCGGTGGGATGATCTGTCTGGACACTCCCTGGTGCCCCCTGCAATGCCACTCATTGTTCCATATTGATAGAAGCAGAAGTGGAAGAGTGGGGAAGAAGTAAAAGCTGAGGTACACAGGCAAATTAAGCTATTGTTACCATTCCTAACCAGTCCAAGCAGGAGGCAAATACAGTCTCCTGTAATATAACCAACGTAAAACCAACATATGACCAACGTATGACCAACGTTATAATACAGTACTGTTTAAAACATGAACATATTATGTCACAACAGAGCTAAGTAGATATTATTGTCCACCTTATCTCAAGTGTTTATGGAAAACTGGAAACGCATCATATTGTAACTGGCCAGAACCAGACGGGTTTATGAGGGTTAGTAATTGAATTTGGTATCATTCCACTCGAGCATCTTGTGACGGCTTGGGAGCCTGAAGGCTGGAGTGTGCATTTCTAACGCCATGTAAGGATTCCGGTCTAGGATTCCAGGTTCAGTTAGCCGGGTGATCAGAACCAGAAGGGTATTCGATGCGCTGAGGAAGACATCTCGACGGCGACTGTCCCAAATCTGCCAGGAGTTCGAATGAAACTGAGCCTTAATCACAAATTGAATATCACACAAAATAGAAATAAGAAAAAAAATATTGATATTGTAAAAGAATTGCAAGTTCCAAGGGGCACAGAGGGCTCTATTAGTGAGAAACAGAAGACACTTGAACAGTGAAGACACTACCTAGATCGAGCAAGAAAAGCATTGGTCAGGGAGATCACCAAGAATCCAATGGCCACTGTAATAGAGCTTCAGAGTTTCTCAGCAGAGCTGTGACAACCTGCCTAAAAGACCACCATCTCAGCAGGCCGATCAGTCCTCCAGAGAAAAAAGGCATAAGACAGAGCATGAAGAAGGCAAGGACTGGGAGACTGGTCATGGTTGAGGAAATTATGAACAGGGCAAAATACAGAGATGTCTTTAATGTAAACTTGATCAAGAGGGCACAGGACCCTTGACTGAAACAGACAGAGCCAATAAATATATGGGGAGAGACTTGAAGATTGCAAGTCACTGATGCTTCCCATCCAATCAGACAGAGCTTGAGAGGATCTATAAGGATGAATGGGACATACTGCCCAAATCCAGGTGTGCAAAGACAGTGGAGGCATACCCAAGATGACTGGAAGCTGTGATCACTGGCAAAGGGGCTTCTACAACATACTGAATAAAAAAATCTGGAGACCACTGCACCATTTTCATTCCTTTCCAAAAATATTGAAAAGGAAAGTTAAATGAGGAACAGAAGCATTACATTTGCAGTGGTGTCTTAATTTTAAGACACCACCCAAAACCTTTTGGAAAGGAAAGACAAAGGTGCAGTGGTCTCTTTATTTTCTCTGGAGCTGTATATGGATAAAAGATTTCAGTTTTTTATTTTCAATTAATTGGCACATTTGTAATAAACAGATATTTGCTTTGACACAATGGGATAATTTGTGCAGACTGATAGCAAAAAATGCATGTATTATAAATTAATTTTATAACACAACAAATTGTGGTGAATGTGAAGGGGTCTGAATACTTTCCAAAAGCACTGTACTTCAGAGAGGGCTTCCTAAATAATTTAACATGAAGCTTACAACACTCTACATCAATCACCATTTTATTTCAGTGCCCAGGAGACAACGTTCAAGGTCAGGCCTAAGCAGGCTCACTCCATCCAAGCAGCAAACCCCAGGACACACACAGACTTTATGGCCTAATCCACAGCTATGTGCCAGGGAGCATTCTGAAGAGATCCCAGCGGTTTCTCCCAGACAACAACACAAAAGTTTTAATCACATCATGAAGAGAGAGGGAGTTAGATAGGGAAATAGGAAAGAAGACAAATAAAAACAAGAATAATCATTGGGGAAATGCCAGATTTGTGTATTTCTTTACAGTATCTCCCTGGCAACCAAATAATATATTTACCTTTAATAACAGCGTCATTAGATTTCCTGACTTCAGTTCTATTTGCATTGTCTCAAAAATCCAGACAAGGTTTTTGTTCTATCATTTACAATGGACAATTTAGATATTTTCCCTATATTGCTTACAACTGAAATTAACTAAGCACCAATATTTACAAGGTTGGTCTGGTAATTACTCGTACAGCACCACTGTCCTATGTTGCATACATACACAGTTTAAACTGAGCACTCAATGAAGTAATAAACCCTGGGAAATCAATACAATTATAAAAAAATGTTTTGCCTTTCTTTAATAATTGGATGAGTATGTACTCTCTCTCAGGAGATGAAGCACTCAACAACACTAACTAGACAACTAGACATAAAATGCAAAACTTAATTAAATAAATGAATGTTATTATAAGACCGTCATCACTGCATGAGCCAGATGTGCTGCGTGTTACAGGCTTTGCTTTTACTTCTTTGAATTATGAGATGACAATGGCACATTGGGTAGGCACTGTTCAGATACATCTCGTTTTCATTTACATTTTAGTCATTTAGCAGATGGTCTAATCCAGATAAACTTTAACGTCTTAATCTCGAGATAGCTAATTGGGACTACCACACACCTCAGTAAATATGAAGTACACAATGAATCAGCTAACAGCAAAGTAAGGGCTAAGACAAAAGACTAATGATTTAAGCATTGTGGGGTGGTGGTGTTTCCTGATGTTCTTCACTTATGCTGGTCACCTCATTAGTCTGTAGGTCTTTCTCCTGGATTGCTAATATTTAAGAGCTGCTTTAGCTAGAATGAGATGAAAGATCATATGTTTCTTCCACATACTGAGATAATAACATGCTTGCAAATGTTTTTCTTCCCTTTTGGTTTGCTCAACTCACTCCATACCAAAATTTTGCGTGAGTATTCATTTTGGTTTCAGGGCCAGAAATAGTGGACATTTATGGTGGGTGTCTTCTACAACACATTTTTCTGTTGTTTGACTCCATGTCACCACTCCCATTGGTGCCTTTCAGAGCATTATTGAGACCATTTATATTAGTTGAATTGACAGTTTTGTTAGTTGCCTTTTCATTTAGGTGGCAACATTTTTGCTTTGTTATTTGGGAATGTCAATATAACCATATCATGCATTCATAAGCAACATCTAAAATGGTCACATTCAGGCATTTACTCGAGTACACTCATTTTGATTTATGTAAATATGGACTCAATCCTGTCTTGATGCTGGCTAATTTGTTTGCTTCCGTTTGGAGGCAAATAATGGCGAATTGGAAGGAGCGCAGAGGGTTCTCGAAACTATGGGCTGACTCAGCTTTTTGCCAAGAGCTCTCACTCCAGGGGTAACTCTAAAGTCTTCATCTTCGCTCGAGTCCAATGCTACGCCGGTGTGACAGAATTAGGTCATGTCATTATTTTTCAACTGATTCCCTTTGTGTTTGTACTTCCCGCACCATTCTGTTTACTGTGTGAAGCAGAGCCTGGTGAATCAGCCAATATAATCCATTACGGCTAATGTATTGACAGAATGTGGCCTTTTGCTGTCTTTTTGCTAAGGTAAAGTCCCCGGAAAAGACATGTCACCAAGATGTTTGTAAATATCAAACCAAAAAAGTTTGTTTGGATATTTAAAAAAGGAAGAACCGGTGAAAAAAACACCTTCTTTGGGGGCATTTACCTTTGGTGTTATTACACTTTTATGCACATTAACACTAAAGGGAATCTCAAATAATTGTCAAATTTTGGGAGGGGAAACTAAATATTGTAAATAAAATTTTAACTCCAAATAAAATTGCAAATGATTTATGAAAATGTACACAGTATATTCACTTGGCACAAACTGGGATATTATAGAAAATGATTAGATTAAACTATATTTTCATTGGACAGTACAAGTACAGTACAACGAAATGCAGTTAGCATCTAACCAGAAGTGCAAACATAGGAGGGCAGGTCATTTACAAGTATTATCAATGCTACGCATTATCTTCTAGTTCTCTACATATTCCATCTTCTTCCTACTGACAACAACCCAAGCAAAGCAACACAGAGACAAAAATAGTTGCTCACACAGAAGGCAGGGTCACCTTAACAGACGTCATCTACACGTGTGCCAGTATACAGGTGTGAGACAGACCTACAGCTCCTTCTGTCTCTTTCTGTCTGTCTGCCTTTGCTCCTCATCTCCATCCCTCGTTGCCTGGATTCAATCATGACATGTTTAATATTCCTCTGGCATTTCTGTCTTACTTTCATTAGCTCCTTTCATCTTTACGTATGTGCCCTGCCCTTTTGTTGGGGTCAATGACGATTCCAGACACAGCCTCGCCTGTCCTGACATCATCCAGACAACGAAAGAGGATGGAAAGCGAATGGCAGTGGGGTTGGGAGTGGCTGGTAAATATCTTCAGCATGAGGTAGCCAGAATGCAGTAAGTCAGTCCCAGGGATGGTGAGCTCTGGCTGGCTTGGTGGCTTTAGGGGTAGTGCTGGATCAATCCCTACTCGACACCTAACTGTAAACTCCGGGAACCGAGGGGTATCTCGTCAAAAATGTATCAGTCAGAGATTTCTTGCTCTCATTCTGTGGCTCTAAGATATATTGCGTTGGCAGGGCCAAAATACATTTCACTGATGGAATTTTACTGTCTGTGTTGGATATCAGTGTTCTTTAGCAGACCACATCTAGGCTGCATTCCAAACCCTGGTTTGGATCTGCCACTGGTGTCTACTTTTCAAATGATGACTTACAACTGCTGTGGAGCAAACACATTAGTTGTCCACTTTAGAGCAACTAAAGATGCAATTCAGAGTATGTAAGCATAACAGAGTGGGAGCAGAGCAGTCCAAATTTGACTGGATCGTGGAGTGATATCGGAGAGGGTCTGAAGCTTGTCAATATCGCTCCAGTACCTCTCACTTCATGTGGTCAGGGAATACCCAGCCCTGAATTTGTAGGATAATAATGTGCTGCTCGGCTCCTTAATTAAACAATTATGGAGTTTGCTAAATACGTTCATAAAGAAATTAATAAAACACACATGTATAATTAGCGGACTTAAATTGGTAGGTCCAACAGCACATTTATAATCATCTTATTTTAGTGCTAATTTAAGGTAGCTAAATATGCATTGATTTGTATTTATAAGAGAATAAGCAGCAACAAACTTAGCAGGAAATGCCTTTAGCTTCAAAATTCAGCATGCAATACCTGGCAGTGTGGCAGAAGAAAAGAGGCACATAACTCGCCCTATATTAAGTGTGTCGGCTATAGGCCCTGGTAGACATGGTGACTTCTCTAGCAGACCTCATCGATAATATGCAGAAAGATTTGAGGAACCTAGGCATGACTTTCCCTTGTGTCAAAAACAAAGCCAACAGACTCATATCAGACCATCTCCACTCGGTATGGGCAGTAAAAAACAGACATTGTAAAATGTTGTCTTTTTGGGTCAATGTTTATTTAAGCAAGTAAGCATTGAAAAATTGCAAATGTTAAATTTATTATTTTAGTGATTGATTTTCCCCGTCAGCCTAGAGGGTACCTAGAGGGTGCTTGAATTTTTCTTTATAGGCTACATTTATACACTGAATAAGGTAATAAAGTAATTTAGCCTAACCCATTCAATTGTATACATTGTATTGAAAAGGTATAGCTATAACCTCATTTGAAGAGCTTATACAGTCCCCTATTAATGACGTTTATAAAATTACATAATATACTTGATTCACATCACATATGGTAATGTGTCAATATTGAAAAAAGAATTCAGCATACATAGTCACAAAATGTATGTTTTAGTTTAAATTATGACTGTTTGACCAAGACGTGGTCTTTATATTACCTCTGCGTTTATGCTCTGACAAAAAACAGGACTCATCCCATTCGGTCAATGTGTACCTTGTTGCTGTAGGCTACATCTGTGAGTTAGTCTTTGAAAGGAGAAATGGTCTTAACATTAAAATGACATAAAGCAGACCAAGCACAAAAAACATATTTCACGTACGATGAAATAAACATCCGAACTCAAAAGTTCCGTTCTAGAACTGAAAACACTTCGGTGGTTCCACAGCTGAGTGAATACAACGGCACCATAAGCCTGGACTCCCTACTAATACATTCAATTATAATAGGATGCAATGCAACATTTTATGAGATGTTACGCTAATTGCATTTTAGGTACACACAAAACCTGCTGCCGAGCGTAGTGTTTGGGGAACGGCGACAGGGAGAGGTTCACACAGACATCAACGTCTTCTTCCAGTTTAAACGACTGTTCAGCCTGACAGTGCCATTAACAGCGAGAGCCCGACACGCAACATCGGGGACAGAATTGGACACGTACTGTTAGAAGCTCAAACTGCCACAACGACAGTACGTCTCTTTTATCAATGCACTCTGCCATAGTGATCCTGTGAAGACAAAGACAAAGGAGCCTGGAGCGGCCGTGTAGCAGCACGCTACCCTATAGAGGTGCTGTAGGGACGGTAGACTCAGGGGACTGTCAGCTCTCCCACAGGGAAATTGCACCCCACAATGCACTTTAAGAAAGAGCCGGTCAGGGTTGATTAAGTCCTGGGCTGACGGGGAGGTTGGGGGAGGGGAACGGAGGTTGGGGGGAGACAACCAATATGACACTGACGGTAGGGTATGATAACACTTTACGCGAAGGTGGAAAAACCTTCTGGAACACTCTATCCCTTACACGCGTGTCCAGCATGACTACGCGGTGTGGGACTGGAATGCATCCCGGCCATCTATCTGACAATAACAGATTTAAAAGACAGACAGAAAAGACAACGATACATTTAAAAATGTTACACGCATTACAGCGAGGCTAATTAAAAAATACCCAAGGTCGCACCCAACCCCGGCTCTAAAACGAAACAGTAAAAAGCCGTGAGTCTGTGCAGTGGATGAGGTGACGACATGCTAACAGTGGCCTTGTGGCCAAACAGGGGATTAGAGCAATGCAAACACAGGGCTGAGTTAACGGCGCTCAGGGCCGGGGGCACCAGCTCTCCCATGGCAGCAACAGCATCCTCCCCAAAACAGATCTGTTCAGCAAAGATAAAACCAGACAGAACAACACTGAGCAGTTCCACGGCCAACAAATCATCAGGCGCTCATAGAGGTTAGAGTGTTTTTGGCGAGACGCGGAGAATTGACGAGCGTAAGCCCCCCCCCCCAGTCCGGAGCGTTGATTAAGAAGACAAGCAGCAACATGGGTCTGGACTGAGGCCTTTGCCGTCAATAAAGTACAACGACCGGAAATGTAATTAACAGTAAGAGCATTGGCATCTCAATAAAGGACTTGTCCACTTGCAGCTGTGTCCAACCTAAGGTTGGTCAATTAAGAATGCTACATCTCATTTGTTCCCAGCACTAAATCTCAGCCGGGACGATTCATTTACAGTGTAGACACGGTCAACGCCGCAGCATCTTTTGCAGAGGGAGACGAATCACTGCACCACTACTATCCAATCCAGGCACTGGGGACTGGGGTCTAATCTACTGTGCAAACTGCCATTAAGCAATGCTATTCAAGATGGCATTATTCATTTACAAATCCATCCTGGACAACAATGGTGAGGACACCCGTCACATCTTGCTGCTCAGCATACTAAACACTGAATATCACGGAGCCAACGAACAAGGGAAGCATTGCTGATGTAGTAATTGAAAGAATAGTATTGTCACTCTGCTGTATCGGTCTGTGTGGAGCTGATTTGCGTTTTGATAAGTGTATTTACTTGCCGTATTGATTGAAACTATTGGCTGGTCATTTTTCAGAGAAAAAAAGAAAAGTTAATGCAATTTGCTCGTAACACCTCAAATGTGTCAAATTCTCATGACCTTCATGTTCATTACGTAACAACAAACCTAGAGCAGATTTGACTGTCAGTGTCTGACACATGTCTGTGTCTTATGTAGAACTTGAGAAGCTGCAGAATATAGACTCCTCTGTCAGCCAAATGTCATCATCCAGCCAAATTGTAAGAAGGGTTTGAGTCTTATCAAGCACAAGGAGAGAAGAATCAGAATATTAAGCATATTTTGTATGTGGCACTATTAAAGCCAGCCCATCACACAGACAGACAAACAGCTTTGTTTCCTTGTCAATTGTACTCCATAGAGTGTTTCCTGCCTTCAACTTCTCTGGAGACAATGGAGAGCACAATGAAAAGTAATCACATAATGATCAGAAATACAAGGCTGATTCACTCGACAGATTTCATGCCTACTCTTTTCAAGATTGTCAAAAGCAATTTTTTCTCAAATTTTCCAACGTTCTCCAATCTCATTCATCTGAGGTACAACCTCATAAGCACAACTGAGTTCATACTGTGAGATTAAAAACATCTATAAAACATTAGTAGAGAGACTGTCAACAACCACAGCGAAGAACTGCATTAGTTCATGCTGCGCTTTTTGTATTCGGTATCGTCAACAGTTTCAAACGCCATAGAAAGTCCATATACTGTACAAGTGCACCAGAACCAGCACTGCTGCCTGTTGAGAAGCTAAGTGTTAAGGTAGGCTTGCCTTAGTTTAATTACCAGGTTCCATGTTTTTTAAAGTAATATTTCAAGGTCTCTGAAACATACATTTGTGCACAAAGCAGAAATATTGGGATGCACCTGGACTTCCAGTGCCGGACAGAAGACGGCGTTTGCTTGTAGTTTTTGTCTTAATAAAGATCGGTGGAGAATAAGCATGGGCAGAGTTTGCTCTCTCCTTCTGCTGATGCAGACCATCAGATGCAGGCGTCACCATGCATCAGATGCAGGCGCCACCATGCATCAGATGCAGGCGCCACCATGCATCAGATGCAGGCGCCACCATGCATCAGATGCAGGCGCCACCATGCATCAGATGCAGGCGCCACCATGCATCAGATGCAGGCGCCACCATGCATCAGATGCAGGCGCCACCATGCATCAGATGCAGGCGCCACCATGCATCAAACACACTTTAATACGCTTTCATGCTGATCCTCTGTGGTAATCAAGCCCATAACAGCAGTGTAGCAAGCAGCAATTCAAACCTATTGAGATCAAATGGTTACCATGTTGAATGAGGTTGCATGGATGGTAAATAGTCATTCACGAAGGCATTCAATGTGGTGGTGATGTTCTCATAGCTGTTTGGCTGTCAAATTGTTAGGCGAATGTAGAGTACAGTGATCATTATGTGATTTTGGAGACACTGATCCAACTATGTTTTCAAGTCAGAGACACAGAGAGTAAACAACAGGAGGTGATCCCGAGGTATGTAAAGCTTCAGGAATACATAGGATATTTTAGTCTTGACAATACTGCAGACTAAAGATCCACAGCCCACAGCGTTTTGTGCTTCCATGATGATTATCTAGACTTCTTCAGAGAAACAGGGTTTCCGAAATCAAATAATTCAAGTGGATTTCAAACCAATGGTCACTAAGCAGACACTTTTTGCAACGTTTTTTTTTCAAATGCAATGTGTGTAGCCTACATGCCGTGAATATTACCCTTTCACTTCTTGATAAAAATGGGCGTTTGATTTGGAAAAGTATAATCACTAAGAGATAATTACAAAAATCATTTAAGCAATATCTCAGGTATGCTAAAATGACATTTGATAGATTTGCTGTGGCAAATTAACTTTTATTTTCATGTAGAAGAATTGCTTAGTTAAATGTTCTGATGACAGTACCCACCAGAGGGCGAAATTATCTTAAAAATTGTTGGCTGCAATGAAAATGAAAAGAAAGCAGCAACATCCACAGAAGTGTATAAGGACTGGCCAATTACGGTTCCAATTAAGATTAGCTGCGCAGGTACATTGTGTAAATTGATGGTTGTCCGAGAGATCAGCTGGCAATAATTTAGTGGCCAATCTTCATTGCAATAGGCCCTCTGAGTCCATCACACACCCACCCCATTTTTGTGACTTTCGCTTCACTGCTCAAATCAGTCCTCTAAAGAAATACCCCTGTTTCCTTCAACCCCTCCCCTTTCTCCCCTCACTCATTTTTCAATTCGTTTTTTTTTTCTCTTTTTCCAGGGAAAATGACCTAGTTCCAGGTGCCTGGCTTAGAAAGTCGCTGAGCAAAATCCACTTTCACCCTTGCCCCATGAGGTCCCCGGATACATATCCCACAATCCCTCAGCACTGACATCAGACATCTGAAACGGCTGACACACCACACACTGACCTAGAACAGCAATCTGACTCAACAACTAAATGGAGGGAGAAACAGAGAACAAGCCTCCCATGAGATGAGGAGAGGCACATGAAGAGAACAAGTTATAGATCCTGTGTTTGTAGTCTGGGGGAAGGAAAGGGGAGACAACCTGTAATGGATACCCTACTGTTCAATTCAACTGGAGGATGTGTATAAATCCATTCATGCAAACATTTAGTTATCTACAATCTCAAATTGCTTGCATACAGATCCTTTGTGTGTTTGTGATTTATACAGACTCAAATATGCTTTAAATTGAAGTGTCTCTGTGGTCCTTTAGAGTTGGATAGAACGTGGCTTTTGTTGAAATGGGCGAGTGTCTTGTGACAAGGCTTTTCCCCATCTGTCCCTTCCAGTTAACTCGCTGCCTCAAACATGATCCCTGGAGTTAACCAACAATAATTACCTTGGACAAACCATTTCAGTTTCGAAATATTCCGTTTCCATCCTTCACATATGCACTAGAAGACACAACATGAAACAAAATACATAAATAGTCCGCTGTTCAAAATGTGGTGGTGAGCCCATTTTATAAGTCTAACTATAGCCTTAGGTTACTTAACTGAAACAAGGAGTTAAATAATTGATTCAAAATAGGTTAATGTAAAGAGGGAGTTATTAAGTCCTGTCAGTCCCATGTAAAAAACACAGTTAACCCCCACTGTATGCACGGATAGCTTGTTGAATAATTTATGACTCCTCTTCTTACGGCATGGTGTCCAATGATGTTTTCTGATGAGACAGTCTGTCTGGACACCCTAGTCACTACAAGATAACGACCGACTAGCAAAACATTCCACAACAATAACAGATGTGTGTATTAAATAGGCCTGGACTCAGGCCAGACGTCTGCACACGTTATTCTACCACTCGACTCATCCCCAGAAGCAGTAAGTGTTGAAGGTAAACAACAAGCCTCCCATGACAAAAAGCATATTCCTGTAAAAACAGAGCCGTTTTACTATCAACCTCAGTGGTGTTGATTCGTTTCCAAAAGTATGTGGAGGTTTGAGCTGCTCTATCACAGGGCACGGCCGGGCCTGGCTGGGGAGGCTGGACAGTGTTGGGGGAAACATTTGTTGAGTGCAGTGGTATCAGGCAGGTCATAGGGACAGAGCTCCTCTTTGTTGGCCTCGTTATTAAATAACTCATCTCTAATTGGCCCATGTGATGAGGGGAACATTTCCAGGGTAATTTTAAGAGACCCCTCAATTTGAAATTTACTGAAACAGAGGGTTCATTGAAAGTATGGTAGAGCACCAAGCTCTTAAAACAGGATTCTGGTTGCCACGAAAATCCACACTAATATCGCAATTTAAACTTTAACATTATTTTTAATGTGAAAATAGCGTGCCGGTAGTGTCAAGCTGATAATAGTGAAAGACAAATTATTACTATTCAGTATCATAAAAATCTCCCAGATATTCAAAAGTATGTTCCAAAAGCGCAGCGGGTAGGTTTCTACAAAAAGAATTATGCAATATCAGCATGAGCTGTTAATTTGTCAATATAACACATCTTCACTCATGACCTTTCATCATATTTGGGGGTCTAGACACAGCAGGGAGCTGATATGGGGCCATATAGGAGGATGACAAATGATAAACCTGCTGGATAATTTTCCCAGCAGACTCCCAGGGTTAGTTCAAGCCTGATACGAGAGCCTACAGTAAAAGACTGAGAGACAGCAGGACAGCAGCAGAATGATAAAATGTGTCTGGAAGGCAGAGCCAGGCTTTTTGCAGCTAGTTGCATTTTGGCCAACTGAAAAATGACAATAGTTTTGTTCAAATTTCAGAAACCGTGCCCATTCTCAATGTCGTAGCCTGCACAGTAGTAAAGATTAAGCGAAATATTTCCATGCGAGAGACATTCATATAATCAGTCATATTATTAATTGTATGTGCATGCAAAATATACCCCAAAACATTTATGTGCCAGAAACAGGAATTAACTTTTCATTTCACCTTTTTGCAGTTACAAACAGGGGTGTAGTTGAGTGTACCAGCACAGATGTTTATTTGTGGAATAGAATTTCCTTTTCACCATCATAGCCACATTTATGTAGCTATGGTAGTGGTTGAATATTGAATTGCAATTAGCTTTGTTTTTGTTTGGGATTGAATGGACATTAATTTAAATAAAATATATAGAATTTGCCTTTAGTATGTCAAATGAATGTTGTTATCAAATAATTAGAAATCGGCATCTGTTTCCTAGACATTTCATTAATCTTTTACATGATCACTGAAAAATTAATTCCTTATTATTTTTGGTCTGTACTGGTGTAAATATAATATCAAAAAGTAACATATTAAGTTAATTACAAATAGGGGTATAGTTGTGTATACTAGCACACCTTTATATCTATGGAATATAATTTAATCATATTGCTAACATTTTATGAGAGAATCTGCAATCTTATCAAACACATTAATATCTACCTTGTAGTCAGATATAAAAGTTTCAGATTCAATTAAGGGCCTTTTAGACTTGTAATAGGGCACATTCACATAATTTCATGTTAGAATAATATACTGTGTAATATAAAGAAAGTGTAATATTACTCTCACATGTATAATAATATGTTTTAATCTGCTTTGCAGCAATTTGCGTCAGGAAAGCTGCAATAAAGGAGGAGAGAAAGAGGAACCATGAACAGAGCGGTAAGTGCTTGGGTACTTAAAATTTTTGGTCATTTTAATGATGGACTAAACTGTCTAATCCAGTGATATCAGAAAGGTGGTGCAATGCAATTAAATAAAAACTAAATATTGTCATGCAAAAGATTTTAGTGATACAGACTGGAATGGCTGGGGCAGGTGAAGACAGAGAAGATATCCAAGCATTTGGACAGCATACAGCTCCTCAAAAAATGAAGAGGCTACAGCACCTTTTTTCCAGCGCTGCATATACTTAAAAAAAGGACTGCAGAAATACAAACATTTAAAATTATATATATTTATGCTTACTGTATCGGTTATTAGTCTTGAATGCCTTCAGTAACTGGCTAACACATATACTTATAAATAGATTTATTCACAACAAATCAAGCCACCTCCCAACCGTTGACTACATACCTGGGCTTTACTGCACTCTAAACTCATCTCAGCTGCCTGCATCGTAGTAGCATTGCATATACTGGAAGTGTACATTTGTTAATGTGTACATCAACTGCAAAGCCATGTTACATATCTAATTGTATACAGTCCAGTTGTCTGTACAGTAATAATAAGTCAACTTGGCAAAGATACAGACAAGCAGACATGTAATCATACTAATCAATGACTCTGATAATCCCCTGGATTTGATAAGAAACCAATTTTTTTACAAATACATCTCTGAAAATAAATGAGGCTATCATTTGTGAACCCACATAACAGTGGTATATCGATAAGAAACTAAATGTTGCGTTAACTTAAATATGCCGCACTGCTCTCGAATTATGAAACATTAACTAGGCTACTCAACACAAATAATAATAATCACAGTACTTCCAATCGTAGCATAACCTTCATACTTCAATGTAAAAGGTCAAGCTCTTAAAGTTGACGTCCAAGATTTTTGACCAATTGTTTTAAGTGGCACTGTGGAGCCAAAAACGGTCCTTAACAAACGAGTACTATGCCATGTGTGTCAACATGTTCCTCAATTCATCACGACTCGCTAAAAAGACAGTAAAAAAAAAAAAGTGTTGTTTACCGAAGTTTCATTCACGATCTTTCAAATAATCGATGTATTTATAAATTGCATCGCCTATGGGATTGTATAAGCATACTACAGCAGCACTTGAAATACATACTGCAGTATCTATTTACTTTGCGACAAGCCAAAACTAAAGAAAAACGCTTATATGTTATATGGCTACCTCAGAAAATTAATATATGGCCACAAAGATGGTGGATATTTTATTCAGCAAATTTACTGAAAATAAATATTTTTGATTCCAAAAATAAAACGTATGTTTCCTGTTCTTACTCAATGTAAATGGCATCATGTTAATGCCTTTCTGTTTAAAATTGTATGTTTGATGATTAAGCCGGTCATCATATCCACACGTGCAATACGATAATTCCAGCAATAGAAAATATGCTTACAAATTTGTATTCTCACACAGATTTAATCTCTAATGAATCTCAAATTTCACAGTAAAACAGGTGAATGTTTTGGGGAATATTTTCTGCATATGCATTCAGAAAAATGAGGCCTCAAGAGGCAGGCTGGAGAACTGGGCCTTTATAGCAGATAGCCAGATACAAGTTCTTAAGTGCTGCTCCTAAACACCCTCCATTTATGATGGTGTCAGGACTGACCTAAAATGAAGTTATAAGAGGCAGGTCATAAATTATAAGAAGAAAATGCTAAGATGAGGGCATTTCTAAGAGGGATAGACCAGTGTAGCCTTCCCAAAGTGGTGTAATCCTAAAGCACAACAAACAACCATTTATTGTACGTATGGGGTCAGATAGGTCAGCGGGGTAAAGACATTATTCTTGACAGGGACATAAAAACAACAACCACAAAGCAGAGTAGTAGTAGTAGCAGCCAACATGTCATAGCAGTGAAGGATGAAATACTTATTCTAGCCATTACATTATTTTTGGCAGGGTACTCAACTAAGAAACCCTTTAATGTAACAATTACATGGATTCTTGTCAAGGCCAACATTCCATAGCTAAAGTAGAGTAAAAAAGGGCAACTTGTGACACTTCTTTTTTTCTTTTATTATTAACATTGTTTTGTTACAACAAGTAGGCAGCACATGTGGTCTTAGAGGCGGAAGTAAGAAAGGGTAGCAAGAGTGACAAATACATCTGGAAGCTATTTCCCCCAATAGTAAAAAGTCTCTACCGTTTAATAGCTTTCCCCTCCCCGTTAACACAACCACATCAGCCCCCCCCCACCCCCGCTGCAACGTTTTTCCGATCCTATAAAGTCTGTTTCATATTTTTCCAATTATTTTGTTTCTCTCCCCAAAACATTTTTATTAAAAGAAGTCCTTAGTTCTAGAATTTTTTTTCTTTTCAGACTCACAATTGCACTTTGTTCATAAAACACAACATGAAAATAAATATTTAATTAGCCTTAAGATGTGTGTTGTTATTTCAGCTTGATCATTTGTGAATGTGCTCTCTTTTTCCCTGACTTTAGTCTACTTTTGCCTTTAGTGTCAGACCAAACTGATAATCATTTTTGCTGTATCTGGTATTTGCATCTGCATCGAAATATCTCTCAATGTGAGTCATGCTTTCAGGGTAGGCAGAGATGACTGTCCCTATCCAGATACAGATCAACCTCATCCTAACAAGGCAGTTTTATGTCCTAAAGCCTAAAAAAAACAAGTGTCATAATTGGAACGAAAACTTGCATTTTAATAGACAGCGCAAGCTCAGATTTCCTGGACTATTGGGATCAAGAATGATAAGGTTTTACCAGTTGTGGCACATATCCATCTAAGTCCTGGTACTGTGGAATCTCTGGAATAATATGTCACCTCCAAATTATCTGAAAGTATCTGATAATCATTGTGAAACTCAACAATGACACTTCAGATGTTCAGAAAATGATGTGCAAATATTGCTCATACCTTTGCCATGCATTGGATCGTTTTGTGCCACAAATGGTATACAATAGTGGTACAAATGCCAAAGACACCAAATCCCGATCTCAGTCATACTTAGCTTGTCTATAGAATTCATACACGGTCATATGTAATGTGCTAACCTGTTATTTTCAAATGTGGGTCCATTTAACACAGTGTTATACACATTCACTGTTACTGACAATGTTCCATAGGTTTAAACATCCTATTCAATAATTTTTCTTGCAATGTGTTTGCACTCTTTCATTATTAAGCCTATTAGGTTAAGGCTTTTGGCAAAACACTTTCTGAAATTGAACTCTGTTATGACGGTAGACGGATTGGTAGAGTTCAGATCAGGAAATCATACACTAGACACTTTTGAAATACATTTTAAAACACTAAATCGTAGAATGAAGGGTCTGATGGCGTGACGCAATGGGTTAGGGGTGAACATAGATCATAGTGAACTTCACCAACTCAGGCAATTAGAAATATGTGCCCAAAAAATGTAAAACATATAGACTGGAGCCTTTAATCCCATAGACCATTTGGCACATTGTCCTGCAGTGTGGTCACAGTGGTTCCCTGTGCTCTGCCTGACTCCGACATTGCTTGTGACATTGTGAAGTCATCACCATCGACGATGGCTGTCAATCATCATTAATAGACAATGGAATTGTAACGATGCCCAACATTAGATCCTGGTGTTTCTGAGGCACTCACATGAATGCAATTTGCTAAACAATTATCCAATGCTTTGACACAAATAGCTGGTCATTGCAATATCATGTACAAAGTACAGTCATGTGAAAAAGAAAGAACACCCCCAGAAAAGTTTTTTTTTTCTTTACATATTTGGACATATTTCTTATGTACTCACATTTCAACCCTATTGATCTGTCCTATGTAGATTGCTTTTCTCTATTTGTAGGCAATCTTTTGCACAGTGTAATGATAAGCCACCACAGACTCATGTACATCAATCTTCTTTCTTCCCAGGGCCTCGGATAGGTATTTTGATCTCAGCATGATTTGTTAACTCACACAAATACACTTAAGACCCAACCAGACCAAGTTTCTAATCTTCACGTATGGTTGGACCCTCCCAAGTCATTCTTTAATGATTTTCTAATCATTTGCACCTGTTTTTGTGCACCTGATTCTAATTTCAGCAATCTTATGTGATGGTAATTATGGAGGTGTATGCACACATGAGGAAATTGCATTTCCGTTTATTTTAATTCCATATAGAATTTTAAAGTTATTTTTGTTAAATTGGGTAACCTATGAATGTGGTTGGGAAAAATACAGACTTAACTTTTCAACATTTTGTTTAGAGTTTTGGGAAAGGCGTCATCACACATGGACAAGAGCCTACATACTGTCCTGGACTTATACAAGGGAGAAGTATCATTTTCTAATACATTGAGTTGTCTTTTTACTAAGTAAAATTCACTTGATTATGGATTAGGGTCTTACTATCACTGTGCTCCTATCAAACAGAAAGAGGGTTAAGTCTGGGCACAGCCAAGCCCATGGGTAATACTATGAGGGGTTGTATTCTACTGCTGTTCTGCTGTTCTGGTGTAGGGTATTCAGTCCACTGGGGAAACAGCTTGTTTACAATGAGAGTGATATGTAGCAGGTCAATGGACATGGACTCTAAGACTGCAGTGTTAACAAAAAGGTAGCATACCTGAGGTTCATCTTTTGAATCTGAGGAGCTAAAACATTTCAGAAATTCACTTTTTCCCTCCAGGAAACTGCGTTGCCACATCTGTGAATCACCGACTGTGTTTTGAGACAACGCTTAAATTGCTTGACTACCTTGACATGGTCAATGAAGAGCAGTACGAGTGCAGGCAAATTTTGAAGTTATAAGAAACTTCCAAACAGAATAAGAAGTTAAAAGGGGTAAAATGTGGATTGATAAAGATGTTATAGCAAAAGGTTTAACGTGAGATAGACACTTCCACAACACACACTCCCCTTAGAGATACACTTGGAGAACAATGGCCCCTGCTCTCCAGACACAACATCACTCAGCCTTGTTCTGTGCTAGGGGATTTACAGCAAACAGATTTCCCCATGATCAAACCTGCTGTGGGCCAGGATGGCTCATAAATCTGACCCTGGCCTGCTCAACAACTTCCCCCTATACTGATTTATACTGCGGAATTAGCTCCCATTCCAATGAGGCAGATGCCACTACTGTATGCAGGGAGAATATCACAGGAGACATGGGAATACAGACCATGTCATTTGACCAACTCTATCTAGTACATATAAACTGTTAGGAGGCAACCAGGAGGATTTCATACAGTAAATGTATTAGCTAAGGGCAGTATTTCTTATAGTCACAGTCACCAAATATTTCCAGTATTATAATCAAATCCAAAACAACCAACCATTAATGGGCATTAAATATTAAAAACACCAGTCAATATCTAAAATAGTTTAATAAAACTCGATTTTTCTTGCCGTAACTGTCTTCTGAAAATGAGCCAAGATTGGAAAAGCGTAACAGTTACGTGCACACACGCACAAGCACGCACACCAGCGGTGATATCACCTAAACAGTGACATCACACCAACAGTGAAATCACACCAGCCTAAGCAATAACATACACCTGACAACCTTGGTGTCACACACAGTCTGCTCCTGAATCACTGAAGGCCTTTTCTTATTTCAACAGTAATATATTTCTCACTGCAGCCTCCACAGAGGTGATATGAAAACTAGGTAGACCACAAGAGGAATTGATGACACGAACCACTGCTACTTTAATGGAAGCTTATTGTCTACATTTCAATACTTTTTGTTAACTGATTATTACATTACAGCTGTTTCAGCTGAATGCATCTTCCTTAGTGTCAGAGTGGAAGTACCCAATAATGTGTAATAGAATTAGCAGAATCCCCATCAAAGACACAGCTGTTCATTGCCTACACAAGTGTACAGGTGCAAAATCAAATCAATCAGATAAAATCATCGTTCATTCATAATTTGTAACATTACAGTTAGTTTTGTCTGAAAGTATCAACTTACAAATCAATACAAATACATTAAAAGCTGCACTCAGCTCAGTTTTTGGCAAATGAAAATCTAACACTATTTCAGGTCCTACAGAAGGTAATTGTTTGCCAGTTACAGCCACTGGAAGACAGCAAGGGACAGGAAGTACTAGGAGTTCATGGGTGATTTCCGCATGGCTCCAGAAAGCGGCTTGTGTGCTCTATTCTTCTGCCAAAACAAACAAGCCATTCTGAGGAGATATGGTGCAATTATATAGCCTCCTCCCGCATTCTCTAGCTCCCCATTATGGCAGGTAGTCTCACACTCCACACTGGGCTACAACAAGCTATCCCTCAGAGCAAAAATGTTATTGGCTAACATAAAGAAACATTAAAACCCACAGGATTAAAATTGTGCAATATCCACTTCCTATTAAATTGAACTATGATGTAACCTATTTATTTTGTTTCTTAGTGAGAATAACTGACTGAGTTTAACAAAAAAAGTTGCTAGCAGCTGGTGGGAATACGCCTTTTAAAATTGTGTGAAGTCTACTGCTACTTTTTTCACAATAAAACGTGATTTGTCATGTAACACTAAAACACATCCACTGACAAATACAACACCTTCAACAGTGTGGGTAAATAACACAAATTAGAATCACCCTAAAGAAATCATGATCCACATTTAAGCATGTAAAAGAGAGAAGAGTTGCACCTTAAAGTCACAGAGCATATACGTCCACACAATAAGTTCAACACTAATGTCGACATGTTGATAATGGCCTTGTTGGAGAAAAATAACTGGCATTTCAGCCTGTTCAAGTGGCATATAACCTTGTCATCTACTTGATTTATTAAATGAACAGTGATCGTTTAAAATAATGTTACATTTACTGGGCCTTCAGATGATGTAAATGGAGCATTATAAAATGTTTGTTAAAGCGTTCGTTAAAAAAACTAGATTTTTCCCCTATAAACATGTTGTGTAAGCTAAGTAGGCCCTCTAATAGTTGTTTAGCAACACAGATAGTTCAGTGCCAGTGGAATGTCAATTTAATATTTTTGGAGCGTATCGCAAATTTCCAGCCAATTCTCTTCCAGCAATCCTCTTCCAGCAATCCTGTTCCAAGAGCAAGTGTCTTCTGCGAGGCAGGCCTCCCTCCTAGGCTTGGTTTGTGAACATCCATTTTACCTGGATGATGTATGTAGCTTAAATACACCATAGGGAGCAAAGTTAGCTTACTGTGAGAAACCATAACAGCAGCTAGAAAACAGGACAACAAACGGCCAATTCCTTCCTTGTCTACTAGAGCATACAGTACGAAAACTGCAAAGAAGCGAAAGAAGACAGACTCTCTCTCAATAGCTAGCAACCTGGAATCATTAGCAAGGCTAAGAATAACATTGAATTCTGAGTTGTCATTATTTATTTAAACAGGTCATTCTATTTTTCATCTTTTTTTTTCAGGCATTGGTGCAGAACCGCTTTCTGACTGGTGAGTCAGCAAAATGCTGTAATTTTTTAACTGAAAACATCCTCCCTAGTGCAGCTTTATGTAGATGTAAAATTAGCTGAACCATCGTGACAGACACTATCCTCAACATTGGCTAAATTCTCCAAACTGCCATAGACAGAGCCTATATGACGCAGCAAAATTTTACAATAACTAAAGAGCTGGTGGTACAGAATATGTTAAGACATGCAGAACAGGGAGAAACTCCTCTCCAAGAAGCATTCAAAATCCATGCTTCTGAGAATTCCAGATAAAAAGAACCAATACAAAACACCAATATAGTAACAAACAGGTCAACCAATAAAGGCCAAGTCTACAAATGATGCATCCTCTGAAGATAGATAGGATTAGGTCCTAGGCTTAAGAGCAGAAGAGCGGACAGAGGATGATATATGACAGCGTTTACTGATGATCTTGAAGGGGGCAAGCCTGGGAAGTTTACAGCTGCTGGTCCTCTCTGCCTTTTTGTGTGGCACCCACTTGGTGATGTCTCAGCAGCTGTGGGCGTTAGAACTCACCAAGCTCAGAAGAGTAACCGCTTATCAGCAGACCACTTCCTCAGCTCTGCTGTATTCCTCACACTCAGCAAATCATTTTTACAAAAGAAAACTCAAACAAAATCTGATGTCTCTAAGGACCTCTCAGGAATTACATACGCATTAGAACTATTTTGTAAGCCATGATTACATTCACTATGAACATATACCAGTGCAATTACATTCACTATCAACATATACCAGTGCAATTACATTCACTATCAACATGTCCCCAGTGCTTTCTGTCCTTAATTCCTCGTTATTGTGTTGTTCCTTAACGTTTCACTATTTTGTTGGTCCTTAGTGTTTTGCTATTATGTTGGTCCTTAACGTAACTGATTCAATATGAAAAGCACCTTGTTATGAATAACATTTACGGTCCACGGTTAAGGTTAACTTAGGGTACGGTACTAGCCTTAGGGTTAAGATTAAGGTCAGGCATCACAGTATTGAGGTAACCCTTAACCTTTGTTCTAAACCTAAAGTTACAGAAACAGAAAACGCCTGTCTAAACGACACAATTCCTCAAGAAAAGATTGTCTCGTTTCCCGCTGGAATTTTACTCGTAACCATCAGACTGAAAGTTGGTTATGGAAACGTACCCCCACAACGCCCTGACAAACAACCCTCCATTTATCTAAGAACTGGTTTATAACTGCCCCTACTGAACAGTTTCTTATAATAGTTAAACAACACTTGCTGACACTAAACACACACATGCTGACACTAAACGTAACCGTGAGTCATTAAGGTACAAAAGCACTTGGATATGTTGATATTGAACGTAATAGCAATCCTGAAATATTCGCACTAAACTTAATCACGTTTTCCAAAAGAGCTACATATGTACGTAATTCCAGCAATGATAGGTTGGAAAAAAATTTGCTTCTAACCCTAGATGATAGAGTCAAACCGTACAAACATTGAATGTCACTATCTCATTGTTTCCCTGGTTTCTACAGCAATAAAAAACTATCCAGATAGATTGTAATACCTTGGTCAGAGAAGATCAGTCCCCTCAAGTTCAAATGCCTCTCCTCAATACACAGGTTGAAGATTCTTAGTTTTTGGGAGGGAGCAACCCCTACCATAGAAGGACAATTCTAGGAGAGTAGCACACGAAAATATTATGTAAACACTTGATTCTAAGTGACAAAGTCTACTGCTGGCCAAGCTGTGGGATGGTGGATATGCATTTATAAATCAGTCAAGCAGCATCCAGGATCCAATTATATAATATAATTGTAATGTTCAGGGTTGGCTAATGTCAGGATAATCAAAGGTTAGGGGCTACACTTGCACAGTTTGAAATGAATATTTTTAAATTAAATGTAACTGCCATCAATTTTCAAATCAGTTCGCTAAGTAGAAAATATTTTCACAGGAAGAAAACGACAAACACCTTG
The DNA here is from genome assembly GCA_016801105.1 of Esox niger. Taxonomy (NCBI): domain Eukaryota; kingdom Metazoa; phylum Chordata; class Actinopteri; order Esociformes; family Esocidae; genus Esox; species Esox niger. Next base: position 41,278 of record JACXGJ010002532.1, on the reverse strand, counting down.
TTGATTGGGAGTCAAATGACATACATTCAATAAAGCCTACGCCTGCCTCACTAGCACATTCTTTCAGGTCCTTGTTGTTCAGCAGTTTAATTGGCTAAAGGTTGCTAGAATTCCTGCCCTCCTTCAACTATCATGTCAATCTTCCACAATCCTGTAAACTAGTTTTGTAACGGAGATTGATGTTGAATGATAATAGGGTCAGCTATAGTAATATTGCCAGATTTCTTAAACAATGGGTCGGGGTCCAAAGTACTCCCAAGGTATTTTTGAGGGTGCCAATGCAATCACACCGTTTTTGGATAACTGGGACACATTGAAATGGTATTTTTTTGTTTTGGAACCTCAGAGTGCTTGGATAGCTAACTGAATATAAGTGTTCTTATTCTTAATTGCTCAAAGTGTACCATTCTTAGTACTAGACTGCAGAACAAAAGCAAGGTGTGGCATTACAGATTGGATCAAATGAGAGAGGCACAGATACGAGAGCAGAGTAAGAGCATCGTGTTTTCAAAATTAAACATTCAAGGTCAATTATAAATATATAAATGTCTTTCTCCATAAGATTAAAGACATGGGCAACCACAGTGTTTACAGTGTTTATGTAAAGCAGATATGCTGCAGCACCCCACCCCCAATCCTTTGTCACTGCTTAGGACAAAAAGTAGTCCTCGGGGATACTAACTGCAACTTAATGCTGGAAAAAATCCAATCAATAGACCACCAAGAACAACAACAAGGGACTATGGTAGTGATAAGATAATGATTACCGATTTCATTCCAACAAAAAAGTTCTCAATGTTATACTATAGACATTCCTTCTCATCCACTCTAGATTTTATTGAAAATGCAGAGCAAACAGACTTAATTGCTTGATGGTCAAAGATAGAAGTTCAGTTTTAATCCAGTGGAAAACTACAGAGATGAAAGATTTTTGGAGTTGGCCGTGCAGGAAAAGTGATTGCATCATTTCTCAGAAGGACCATTTGGAATATTGTTATATTCAAAGCAGTGGGCACAGTGGGCAGTGTGAGTCATGGGGTGTTTTTCCGTTCATATAACGTTGTGGGGGTAGTCCATAATTCTCTCTGGTAGGGCTCAAAGCTACATTATCCTGCCCATAACACCAATGAAGGGTGACTGAAATAGTAGCATATGTATAACTCTTTAGTCATCACATGAAGTGCTGGAGATTGTGTGCAAGCTAGCTATCTTTCTCTGAAAGCTAACACGATTTCCCTCACATATGTTTATTTGTGATAATAAGCTAAATGTGACTTGAAATGTACTGTTTTGGGGCCTAAGGCTGGTCCAGCAGTCAAAGCCGTTGCCTCCAGTACATATAAGCTACTGCTGCAGGGTGGAGTTTTCAATCCAGTCCACTGCCCACTATTTTATATAAAATGCACTATTTTATATTACACAGTGTTGATAATAACATTGTGTGCGCTACCCCGAAAGCAACCCAAAATAAATCTATGCAGAGGAAGATGGAGCACACTAACGCCAACTCAAGTCAGAAAGACCATATCTACACAACAAAAATTCCCAAACCAGAAAGAGCTCATTGATTTTTGTAAATCATTCAACTGTCAACTGAGAAAAGACCTCCATGACAACCGCTCAAGGAATATTCAATTGAACGTTTAAATGTGGAATAACACATCTATACCATGCACTGTTCTACAACTATTTAATCACAGGGCAAAATACATAAGACAAAACAGTTGGTGTTGGGTCAAATCTGCCTCATAAGAGGGTTTCCCCAGGCCTTCAACTTGAAAGGATTCATGTAGAGAATTCTAACACAGCTGCCAGTGAATACATGATCAGTCCAACTGAACAGACAGATTGTGGATGTCTGTCTTACCTTTTTAAGGTGTCCGCTGCGGGTACCGACAAACACCACTGAGTGGTCTCCATAGGTGTAGGCTGCTACGGCTCCCATGCCGTCTACGCGGTCATCATACAGAGGGATCCCTTCAATCACCCGTAGACCCCCGAGAGGCTGGTTCAACACCAGTCCACAGAAATCATCACCAATCTGCTTTGGCTGCAAAACAATACAGAAAGGAGATGATTATGAAAATGTAGAGTGTATCAAGTTTACAGATTAAACATTTAGGTTTGCGAGCATCTACGTGACAACTCTACGGATACATACAGAAAAATGACCGTGCCCCCTTAGTTACTTAGACAAGAATTGTAATAAGACATGAAATTCAGGTGCACATTCTTGGCATGTTAAATAGGTATTTAGTTTGGATATGGAAGCTTGCCTGGGGTCAGTCAGAATCATACTGATTTAAGTTGAGCAAATGGTTGGTGATGAGCCTCAATGAAGGGTCAACATATCAGACAAGGCCTGTGCCAGAGTCTGGCACCCACACATCATTATGTGGTCAAGGGTTATTGCCACACACGAGAAGGGACACATGAAGGCCAATGAAGCAGGCAATAATCAAGAGCAGATTTGCATCAGCTATGCAGAGCCCTGTTGTCTCCTAATGAAAACAAGCCCTGCCTTCCTAAAGGGATCCAGGTCAGCTACTGATGCTTGTTGTTCTCCTCTCCATCTGCCCTGCCCTAAAAAAATAGCATGTTGCTTTGGGTGGGGGTGGGGTGCCCTCAGCCATTAGGGCACAAGGCGGTAGGGAAATTAAACTTTCTGCACAGGCCTGAGCAACACATCTTGTAAAAGACACTAGAAATCAGCTCTTCAACTGTTCCTGATTTAAGTCATTCAAACAAGTAATGAGATCCATTCCATTGAATACTCTGCTGTATCTAAATGCATCCCAACGTAACTGTATGTTTTATGAGTTGCCTGAAGGCAGCTGGAAGCCCAATACATCATACAGTGCATATGTAGTGTACTCGCCTAATACAGTGACATGACTGGAGCCAGCATAACATGACATAGCCTGGCATACAGATAACAATTTCCTTATGTTTTAATCCAGAACAATCCAGAACAATCCAGAATGTGTCAGTTTGTCAAACATGATATCAATAAGCAAGGATTTTTTAAAATACTGCTGCAGTATAGATTTCAGCCAGAGTAATAAAGTGAAACCTGTCTGAAAGCTAAAATGCACAACACAATACACTACACACTAGAAAATGCACATGATATAATACCTGAATGAGAACAGTAGGCAGCTGCTGAGAATCCTTTTTGCAAGTGACACATTTGGCAATGTATTTTTCTACATCAAATCAAATGATACTTTCTGTTCAAATTCATGAAATGAATATTTGCTAGTAACGGCACTCTCATGTGCATATCAATTCCGTTCAATTTTGTTCCCTTCAACCTGGTTAGGCTTATTACAAACCTATGTAATATTATACGTAAGTGCTTTTCCAGATGTCTTTTAGTTATAATCTCAAATGATGAAAAATGCCAAATAAATATAACAACTACAACTATACTACCCAACACATTATAGACTACACAATAAAGGACACTCCCCAACACATAACACATTACACTACAGAACATAACACAAATCACTACCCAGTACAATACAGAATACAACACATAATACACTACAAAATACACTATGGAACACAACACATAATACACAACACAAAAATGTACACAATAGACAATAAACTACACATTACACAACACAGTATCCTACTCAACAAATAAGACATTACACAAAACACTACAGAACATAACACATAATACACTACACTACACAATACACTACACTACACTATACGCAACATAGTACACTACCCAACACATTATGCACTACCCTAAATTACAAAACACATAACACACTACACAATACACTACATAATATGTAATTCACTGCATCATACATAGTAAAATACATTACCCTACACATGAACTACAACACACAATACCTAAGAACTACAACACAAAAAACACTACACTATACAATACATAATACACTACACTACAAAATACACTACACAACACAGCAGCCATTTTTGCAGCATATACAGCCTCCACAAATCAGAGAGCATGTCATATTTAACAGATCAAACTGTAGGGAACTAGTAATAGTAGTGTAACATTACACACGCCTGGCAGCACCTCCACAGGAATCCTATTAGACAACAGGCCAGAGGCTATATCGACTGGGTAGGTCGGAGCATGTGTAGCAGGGGGAATCATCAGGGCAAACCTGAACACCTATATCCATTTCTCCCAAAAAGACCAGCCAAGGAGCTAGCATGTTCACAGTGGAGGATTTCTGCTACCTCAGAAAGTTTAACAATGTTGTTTAATAATGTTTTAAATAAAGTTCAATCAAACAATCCCTTAATGATACATTAGTAGGCCATTCTGCTAAACCTAATGCTCTATTATTATTGGGAAATCAAGCATTTTCTTCAATTGGTTCTGTACTCCAAAAGTTTGGATCAAACAATGACTAGGATATCAAAGTATAAGTAATCAGTTTTTATTTAAGTATGTGTGTACCAATTGGCTTCAGTATGAAGAAATGGCAACTATTTTAATTAATATTCTCCCCCCCATTACAGGATACCAAAAGAAAATCTTGAAAATTGTCTTGGCAGGTGTTTCTGGTAACTCAGGTTTCTTTCATCACCTATTCAAATGTGTGCTGAAAGACTGCTGTCAATAGCTAGTCTTGATTCTAGACAGTGTTTGGTTTTGTCTGCTGTTGGAATCTGTCAACCTGAGCACCAGAGGTGTCAAGGAAAGTCAAGGTAGCTATTAAGAGGCTAAACAATCAGAAAGAAAATACAGCCAAAACATTACATTTACCAAAAACTACAGTTTAGATGTCATTAAAAATGACAAAAGCACTGGGGAGCCCATCAAATTCAAACAGCCTGGTAGGATAAGGAAGACTTCTACAGTGGATCCCAGAAATATGCTCACGATAGTGAAGAATAAAAACTGGAACCCTCTCAATGAGGTAGGTGTGGATGTGTCCTCAGAAGACTTCACCACCAGAACTACATGGGGCAAACCACTAGTTAAACTTAAAAAGAGCATGACCAGGTCACAGTTCATAGGAGAGACTGAAGAGACAAAGATTAAAATGTACCAGAGTGATGGCAAGAGGAAAGTGTGAAGAGAAACATTTTCTCAACATACCACTTCATCAGTGAAATATGGTGGAAAAGGTGTCATGGCTTAGGTATAAATCGCTGCCACTACAACAGGCTCATTGGTCATCATGTGACTGCTGACAGCAGAATTATTCTGCAAAGTACAGAAGCATCTTCTCTGCTAAAGTTCGAGTGAATTTGTCCAAAGTCACTGGTTGAAACTTCATCATACAACAAGACAATGACTCCAAACACTGCCATAGCAACTAGGGAGATGTTCAGATTTAAATCTAATTGACCATGCCTTCCATTCATGGAAAATAGATCTTAAAGCAACAATACTAATAAAGAAATATATTGAGGTACAGGGTTGACAGAGAATCACCAGATAAGGTACCAACATCTGATGGGTCAAAAGTTGACAGTCATCAGGCAATGCAGGCTACTATAGGACATTTGGGGAAAATGCAGGATTATCAAATTTGGTTGTCATGTAGCCAGAACTCAATTACATTAAACAGTTCTTTGGCTACATACACCATTCTACAAGAATACGATTGAAATGTATTCCATGAATCTAACTGAGAATCAACTGTAACAGAATGCCACCATCATAAAACAAAACATGGCAACAAAGAAAAAAATTAAATGACCCCTGTTCAAATGTCTACATACCCTTAGTTCTTAATACTGTGTGTTGCCCCCTTTAGCATCAATGACAGCATGCAGTCTTTTATAATAGTTGTCTATGAGGCCCCAAAATCCTGAATGTAGTATAGCTGCCCAGTCGTCGTGACAAAATGCCTCCAGGCCATGCAAAGTCTTTATTCGGTCATCTTGCATGAACCACACATCAGAGATCTCCCCAGAGTGTCTTGATGATATTAAGGTCAGGAGACTGTGATGGCCCCTCCAGAACCTTCACCTCTGTCTGCTGCAACCACTGGAGGTTCAACTTGGCCTTGTGCTTTGGGTCACTGTCATGCTGGAAGGTCCAAGAGCGTCCCATGCGCAGCTTTTGTGCAGAATAATTCAAATTGGCTGCAGTGAATCTTTTCACAAGATTCACCGTGCCTTTAGAGCTCACACATCCCCATAACATCAGTGAGCCACCACCATGCTTCACAGTGGGGATGGTATTCTTTTCACTGTAGGTCTTGTTGACACCTCTCCAAAGATAGAGCATATGGTTGTGACCATAAAGCTTTATTTTGGACACATCACTCCAAATTACAGTGTGCCAGAAGCTGTGAGACATGTCAAGGTGTTGTCAGGCATATTGTAACCAGGCTTTTTTGTTGCATTGGTGCAGTAAAGGCATCTTTCTGGCAACCCGACCATGCAGCAAATGTTTGTTCAAGTATCGTCGTATTGTGCACCTTGAAACAACCACACCATCATTTTCGAGAGCAGCCTGTTTATCTCCTAAGGTTATCTGTGGGTTTTTCTTTGTATCCCAAACAATTATTCTGGCAGTTTTGGCTGAAATCTTTCTTGGTCTACCTAACCTTGACTTGGTATCAAGAGATCTCCGAAATTTCCATTTAATAGTAAGTTATTGATCAGTACTGACAGGCATTTTCAAGGCTTTGGATATCTTTGTATATTCTTATCCATCTTTAGAAAGTTCCACTACCTTGTTACACAGGTCTATTGACAGTTATTTTCTGCTCCCCATGGCTCTGAATCTAGCCTGCTCAGTGCATCTATGTGAGAGCAAACAAACTCATTGACTATTTATACACAGAGACTAATTGCAATTCAAAAAGCCACAGGTGTGTGAAATTAAACTTTAATTGCCATTTTAAAGTTATGTACACTTTTGATCAGGACCATTTGTGTGATATCTGTTATCCTAATGATTTAAAAAGGAGCCAAACATCTATGTGATAATAAATGGCTTAATGTGATCACTAGCTTTATATAGAAGACTGATCACTATTATTTAATCAGACAAAATTTTGGCCAGGGTATGAAAACTTATGAGCACAACTGTAGGTGATTGGCTGATGGTGGGACATGCTTCACATCTGCTGTAATCACTGCTCACTTGGTGATACTGGCTGATTTAAGGCCAATTTAAGTGGCCGTAGAATGCGCAGAAGCCAGTGAGCGACATCCACAGCGAATAGTGTGTGTTCTTTACAGGCCTATGCAATTTGTTGCACTCCAGAGATATTTTTAAAGGTAACTTTACTGAGACTTTTTTAAACATATATTTTTTTATGTTGTAAAAATGCTCAAGAGCTGTTTGGGAACTATAACTCTACAGGCTAAAAATAAGGTTTGTCCATTCGACTTAAGATATCTTAGGCCTAGAATAGGTTTACAAGCCAGAGAAATATTCAATAGGGGATTTGGACAATTTAAGTTAATGGGGCATAGATGAAATATGCAAGTAAATCCAGTAAAATATTGCCTCTTCTGAGGCCCGAGGCAGGATAGAAGTACTACATTTCAGAAGAATTACTTAAATGAAAAGCTGATGACTCACCGTGTTGATACAGGGGAGCTCCTTGTTGAGCAGCCAGGGCAGGGACAGCTTGCCCTCCCCGCGGTAACACGACTTGATCCTCTCCCTCATGGCCAGGTTGATCTGATGCAGGGTAAAGAGACACAGCACAGTTTCCTGAGGGGGATTGGCCCGGTTCTTCTGGCCCTGGGAGAACACCACAAACAGCACATCCTCGTCCTCAGACAGCCCCAAGGCCTGGGCCAGCATCCGACCTGGACGGTGCTTGTAAGCAGACTGGACCAGCCGGTACTCCACCCCATCTTTGGTGCAACCCAGAGGGAACTCCACATAAGAGTAGAACTCTGTGTCATTGGAACACATCCGCACTATCTTGGAGGTGAAGAACTTTTCACCGGTGGCGTCCATCTGGGTGAGCTGCGTGTCTAGTTGCAACGTGAGGAAGTAGATGTAGGTGCGGCTGGAGAACCCATACACGTAATAGATGTCAAACGCCGGGTAGAGGGACAGCGTATCGGAGGGTATCTTTATTTGCGAGGACACAAACTCGTCCTGGTAGACCAGACTGAACATGTTGACGCTCTCTTCATCAGCAACCAGCTTACGGCTGGACAGGGTGGGAAAATACTCAGACTTGCCGTCAATGGCTGCGCCGATGAACAGCCGGCTGCCCCCCTTCTCATTCTTCCACTTCCCTTCTGTTCTCTCTACCACCACGCCTGCCATGCCGTCAGCCTCCCGGGCTCCGGAGAGGTAGTGCTCCTTGCGGTGATGGGGCTCTCCCAGCTTGAAGAGGTCCTCTAAACGCAGGAACTGACAAACGCCCTGCCAGATGCTGCCGCACGCCACCAGGCGGTTGCCGGCGTAATCGACCAGTAGCAACTTGTTGACGTTGTCGGAGGACTCCAGTTTATGTGCGCAGGCTCGAACACTGGGAGGGGGGTAACATTTGGCGTTGTCGTCCACAGGGCCGGTCATGTGTGAACGCAGCTCTGTTAGGTTGGCGGAGAGCTTGTAAACCCGGTTCACTGCTCCCACGTAGACGTCTCCCGTTCGGCTGTGTACCGTGAGGTGAGTGAGGCTGGTATCCGAGACCCTGTAGGTGCCTGTCTCGGGTTGAGGCTTGGTAGGGGCCATGGGGAATGCATTGTTGGAGCCAGAGTGTAAAAAAATGAAAAATATCACCAGCCATTTGGGTGTCATGATTGAGAACCTTTGGTGGTGGGAGGAATAGAGCTCTTCACGTGAGCTTATTGCAGTCCTTTGTCCTTCTCCGGCTTCAGTGGTTCATGTCTGAAATGAAAAAGAGATGTTGGGATGGGACATTAAAAGGACTGCAGTACAATATGCATAAATAAGATGTGTTCGTTTAATGGGGTTTATGCACTTTAAAAAAATAAATTGTGGAAGAAAAAGCACATTCAATTTTCAGCACTTTCCAGTGAATCCCCCTCCCCCAGCTCCTTCTGACTGTAGTCCATTTGGAGGTATTAATGACTAAATGTGCGAGTCAGCCACTGAGACAGCTGTGTGTGTGAGGGAGGTCTGGGGGACTGTATTGATTGGAGGGCTTTGGTTGGTGCCAGGGCTTGTCACTCCCACTCCCTTCACTCAATGGATTGCTAATAAACCTTTATAGCCATCACTTACACTAATCCCAAGCACATTTGTTAATTAGGAAATATCGCTACTTGAAAAATAGAATGCGACAAAAACAGAAGATGCAAATGGACAGAGAAAATGGCACTTAGATGTCTGTGTTGCTAAATAGTAGCTGTAAAGGCGTGCTCAATGGGTCAAACATTACCCAACTGGTCAGTTATGGTCTGCACCCCGCCCCTACAAAAATCTGGGCTGCCTGAATGAAAGAGGCCCTTCTGGTAGTTCAACTGCCTGGGGTAGGTTTAGGATAGGAATTAGGAACACAGAAAGAATTGCCTTTTTGTCATTGTCACATTTCAGAGGTTTGGGGTTTCAGGTTTTAGCAGCACACAGATAGACAGATGGGACCTTTAGTTCTTTGGAACCACTATTTTGTTCTTTGGGTGAGTTTAACTCCAAATAACTACAGTACGTTTGTTAAGTTGCTATGACTGTAAAAACCTTTGAAGACCACAGATTATAATCACTATGTAGTAGCCACACAGGTGGCAGGAAAAAACAAGAGCTCATCATGTCTCGCCATCCACATAACAGTGTTTTACCAGAGATTTACTGTCTTACTACTATCACTCTCCTTTAATGCATTTTACACTACATTCAGTAGGGGATATCACATCCTTTGTTCCGCAAATGCATGCATGCCAAAATAGCACCATCATTTTACTATAAGTAACTTTTGTGAGAAATAAAGGAATTTGGGCATAAAAATGTAATTAGGTGCAGAGCCTGTGGTCTAGCGGTAATGCTCCTAGTCTAGCGGTAATGCTCCTCGTCTAGCGGTAATGCTCCTCGTCTAGCGGTAATGCTCCTGGTCCAGCGGTAATGCTCCTGGTCCAGCGGTAATGCTCCTGGTCCAGCGGTAATGCTCCTGGTCCAGCGGTAATGCTCCTGGTTTAGTCACATATTATCCCTCTCCCCATTGGATACTGGGGGTTCAATCCCATGCTCCAACCCATCAATCTGTCTCCTTCCAACTGTCTGGGTCCTCTCTGTCATTTCAGCACTTTCTCAATAAAGTGTCAAAATCCCAATATAATATACATAAAATGTAATGAATGAAAAAAATGACAGGACTTTATGATAGTTTTGATGGAAGATGTTCCCATGTGTTTTCCCTTCCATCCACCCATGACACTCACTACAATGACTATAGACTACATGAATACTGAGATGGATAGAAAAAAAATATAGGAAAAAAAACAGCAAAACAGCAATTCTGAAGATTGTGGATGTACTCTGCCCTTGCTAGTGTGTGACTCAATAATACACTCATTAAGGTCTGATACAGAATAGGCGAGGCCACCTTCTGCCTTTAAATTCAGTGTAAAACCCCCAGTCTTTGCCCATTGTAATACAATGTTGTATTGTACTCCATTTCCTGGCTTGTGGAATACTATTGAGCAGCAGTCACAATGATTTCATTACCACAGAAGAGAGACGGACACTGGTGCCAGTGAAAGCTGAATGCCTTAGCAGAAAATGTTGACCTGAAGTCTCAGAATTCAAAAGCAATGATGGTGCCACCGCTGAATTGGAAAGCAGACTACAATAAATGTAAAAATAAAATGTAAATAACATAAGAAACCTCAGCAGGAAATAAGCCATTTAGTGAGAATAATTGCAGGTTTTACAAGCTCAGGTTCTTTGGATAATCTTTAGATGATCTCTGTAGATAGAGAATCTGAGAGTGTGTTTACCACAACCCATCTGATAATATGCTCATTTGACCGTGATTACTGTTAGTTGAAGACACATTTGTGTGAAACATGGACGTGATGCGATATGTAGTAACGGACAGATTGTTTAGGCAATTGCTCAGTTACAACCAATGTCTTATTTAAGACACAACATAAATCATTATAAATTTGTGTTAGCTTCCAATAGAAATGATATTTAACTTAATTTCACTTAATATTTAATTCATCTTTAAATATTCTTTAAATCTTTACTTACCTTTACGGTACTAACTGACTTTTTTTTGCGGGTTATCGAATATATTTACAATCGTAGATCCAGTGGGATAACATGGAAGTTTGGTCACTAGTAAGGTTGTTTGCATTTAAATCTTAATTTAGGTTAAATCTCAAGTAATCTTAATACAGCATCTTCCTTGCAGCAATAACACTCCATATAGCAAAAGCATGTCATGCAGCAATTATATACCAGATACCAATAACATGCCATTTGACAATAACATAACATACAACAATAACAAATCATATAGAAATAACATGCCAAATGGCAAAAACATGCCATATAGCGATAACAGGTAATATAACAATAACCTGTCAAATAGCAATAACATGCAACATAGCAATAGATTTATCCAGCTCTAAAAATACAATAACTTTGGCTTGTTACCATAGCAACCCATTTCTAACTTCCTATAAAGCACCATTAACTGGTAGAACTATTATGATTCCAACTCCAAAATAATGGTTCTGCTATTGTTACAATGCTTAGTGGTAGTATATGCAGTCAAAGAGCATTTTAATGGTTCTAATGGTAAATGGTTCTACAACTAACCTTTCTTAATTTTAGGTTATTTGGAGAGCCTTCTGTTATTCTGGTTTGCAATGGATTATTCTTATTGTGTACATTTGGAATTTGAATCAAGTGATCATCCTCTCCAACTAGTGTCCCTGAAGAGAGTGTTGAGTGCCTTGACACAAGGTTATACAAGAATCTTTACAAGACATCATCACAGGCCACCATCATATATTATATTTAATTCCATACCACAACCCATTACATGAACAGGAATTACATTTGGTCGCATAAATAGAACTGCAAGCATACAGAACTGCAAGCAAACTAAGCCTTGAAATCATTTAAACCCTATATTCAAAAGAAATTGACAACTTATCAAATGTTATTGTTTCTTGAAAAAATATGCCCAGTTGAATTTGATGCCAAGAACACATTTAAATAAAGTTGGGATATTGGTTTAAAAAACACCGGAAAAGTTGTATAATGCTAAAAAATAATCTCATCTATGGGACACAAAATCATTAAAACATTTGGAATATTCTGAAAAATCTCTGTCCACAAGGGAGAAGGCTGAAAACCAATATAAGACCATTGAAGAGCTCGTTGAAGATGGATTGAGGCGAAGTGGAACAGTCCTGTGGTCTGACTAATCAAAATGTGATATTCTTTTTGGGAATCATGGACGCTGCGTCCTCCGGAAAAAAGAGGAGAGGGACAATCCAGCTTCTTATCAGCACCCAAAAGCCAGCATCCATTATGGTATAGGGGTGCATTAGTGCACATGGCATGGGTGACTTGCACACCCATGAAGGCCCCATTAATGCAGAACAATATATACAGGTTTTGGAGCCACATACGCTGCCTTCCAGACAACGTCGTTTTCAGGTTACGGCTTGCTTTTTTCAGCTAGACAATGGCAAACCACATTCTGCACGCATTATAACAGCATGGCTCCGTAGTAAGAGTCCAGGTGCTAAACTGGCCTGTCTGCAGTCCAGACCTGTCACCCATCGAAAACATTTGGCACATTACGTTACAAAAAATATGACAAAAGAGACCCCGAACTGTTGAGCAGCTGAAATCCAAAGCAAGAATGGGAATATATTTCACTTTCAAAATTACAGCAATTTGTCTCCTAAGTTCCCAAACAGTTACAGAGTATTGTTAAAAGAGATGATGCAACACAGTGGTAAATATGCCCTGTTCCAAATTTTTTAAACATGTTGCTGGCAAAAAATTATATATGGGCATGTATTTTTCCAAAAACAATAACATTTCTCAGTTTCAACATGTTGATTTTGTACAATTTGTATTTTTTGTATTCTTTGTACTTTGCACTATTCAATTAAATATAGGGGGAAATGATTTGCACATCATTGCTTTCTGTAGTTATTGGCATTTTACGCAGCGTCACAATGTTTTTAAAGATGTGGTTGTAGACTATATACAATTGTTTTATGTATTCATGTGTCCCTCTGATTTATAGTTTTTTTCTCTATTGCAATGGTCTGGATTAAGTCTAATACCTTATTGACTACACTCAAATCCAGGCATTGTATAATTAAAAATTACAGAAAGAGTAAGTGCATGTATTAATAGAAAATGTATACATTTCCCAATCATTATCAAAAAATGAAATCTAACATTTTTGTTATTAAAATACATTGAAATATACATTGTGTATGACTGAATTAGCATTTGTTGAAATTAGGACCCTTTTCGGAATTGTTTATATTTTTTATTTATGCAAGGTAACACAGATGCAGAAACGTCAAAATCTTGATAACAGCACAGACGCCGTTGAGTACGTACAGCGGATTCTGCTATGAATATTGTCAATAAGTACCGTACAACAATTTTCTTATCTCTGCATCCCTACTGCATATGGGTTCTTTTTTTAATTACATTTTAACTGTCAATATATTAAATAACCATTTTCTGAACTGCAAAGAACCATTGAAGTGATTCAGGGTCTGAATAAATTATTACGATTCTAAAACAAAATCCCTTTTTTATAGAACCCATTTTTGAGAATAAAGATCGGGGGTGACCAAACCTGTTCTCTGTGGTTGTCACTGACCCTAATAATTATCTGGATGAAACACTAAGTCTGGTTATTCACAACTACAGTTTGAGAGAACCTACAGCCTATTCAAAAAAGGGGGCGGGCAGTCCTGGTGTGAATGAATGGTTAGGAATCGAATTAGCGGGTTGAGTTGAGTGTCTCTGAAAAGTGAACTCAAAGAAGCAATCAGTGCAATCACCATTTCACCTAATCAAGGACTCTGAAAACACCACTCTCTCTTCACCGGTACTTCTCTAATGAGGGTCGAAAGCACTTAATAAAAAAAAATCTCTCATTGCCAGACAAAGATGCTGTTCAGTTATGGACTCAGATGACCGATACCAAGAAAATGAGTTTCATTTAAAAGGCACTCCCCTTTACTCAACCATCAATTTAACACATGTGTAAATGGGTCTGTTGCCTCTAAAATGCATACAGTAAACTATTAAACAGAGTGGCATGACCAACAAAATCATTCCTTTAATAATCAAGTGATATTTATGGATGAATACATTGTATCAATTGTGCATCTATTTTTTTTCACAGAAAGATGCACTACACTGTGTATATTTCGCACATGTTAAATAATATAATTAGATTTATTTCAAAAATAAAATGGCCCCTACAATATGGGTGCAATACATGAAACACTTCATCCAAACTTAGGGTAAGCCTTGATTGGTGTCTGTACCAAGCCTTAGTATACATTCTACATGTTCATTTTATGAAGCTCTGTAATTTTACTTCATTTGAGTCATTATGCAGACAGTCACATCTGGAGCGACTGACAAAAGCAATCAGGCTTAACTGTCTTTCTCAAAGACAAAACAGCATACATTTAATATGTTTTCATATTTTCCTTGCCAGCACAGAATTTGATCTAGAAACGTCACATTTACTGGATAGCTGCTCTAACTGCCAGGTTATCAACCACACTGGTAAGTTTGCTATAAGCCTATCACATCCATGGTTAAAGGGGTGTGTGGGGGGGGGTCAATAAAATGGGAAACTCAACGTGTCATCTGATTGTTTCCTCTTCATGTTATTTTAGTTCTGTTTATCATCCTGTAGGGCTAAAGGGTCTGCAGTTCCCTTTTGTCTCACAAAAACACAGGAACACAGGCTGAGTCACTAGCCCAGTATTCTCCATTATTAATAACCAACCAATCCCCAAAGACCACTCAGTTGCATTAACATATAAGGACCTAACTAACTGCACAGCTTACAATACAGAAACACAAACTGAGCAAAAAGGAACAACAGGGGTATGGAATGGATATTCCATAAGCAGATACTGTTGTGGTATGCAAAACCAGTGTGTTCACATTGAGAAGTTCCCCTAGCTTCGTGTTTGGAACATTTGACTGGGTCCTATTACTTTACCCCTTGAAATTGTCTAGATATAGCGCACTCTGGGCATGTGCATCAGAACATGGTGTGTGTGGCTATACATGAGGTATTCTGGGGAAATCATATTGGCATTTCCTCAACATGTTTTGGCTCTACTTGTAGCCTATAATTTGGGACTGCACAGGGTGTGTCCATTAAAACCCTTCTCTGGCATTTACCTTTGGGAAGGGAGGGAAAGAAATCACCTGCCCAGGAAAACAAAAAAGAAAAGATCTCATTAAAGATAAAAGCAATGTGTGTTACCTCCATGGCAGAGCAGGAGTAGACAATGGAGAGGATGACGTGAGAAAAGGCTTGCAGACAGCTCAGTGATCACCAGCGACTGTGACTCTCCCTACCAACTCTAAACCTTGACCTGAATAAACCAATGATATCATGAACACTAATGCTTCTTTTATATGATGACGAATACAGGACAGAATCTTTCTTTTGTTATTTCAATATCCAAATTATGACCTAGTAGATCATATCTGCTTTTTGAAACACCTGATCATGCATGCTTATTAGGCATTCCATAGCTTTAGTTACCACACATTTTCCTACATATAAATGTTAGCTGTTGCCTAAAGTATTAACAGTTCCATTCAAACTCTTTCATATTGGGAAGGAACCAGGAGAGAAAAGGAGTGTGAAGTTCTGTCCCTATTAGCTTATTTCATGTATTTCTTACTCTCCTGATTAGAGTTTGACTTAATATTTTTTTACGTACTGATTATTTGGAGATTATTACGTGCTGGAGTTGGAGACTAAATTTGATTCCGATAAATTGGCCAATAAAAATAACCTTTTAAATAATAACATTTACAACAACACAGAATGAACAATGAACGCTTTGAATGTAACCTTCTTAACATAATAGACAAATAAAATGTATTTATATTTGCAAAAACAAAGGTCTTGGACAACAAGTGAAAGTGTAATTTGTGTCACATGCATTTCTGCCCTAAGTATTTAGTCTGTTTCAGAGCTATTAAGTTACGCATCTTGATAGTTCACCAACTTATGATCAAAAGAAAAAGGTGGGAGGGCTGTGCTGGCATATCCAGCACAATTGTCAGAAAGCACTTGCTTAATTTGTCTGGATTTCCATGACAAAAACAAGAGTAAGCGTACCTTTATATTCCATAGGAAATACACTTTAGGAATCAACAACGGAGGCATCTTTATAATACCTGATCATATCATAAGAAATCATCAGATTTCATAATTTGGGTATAAAGCTTGATTAAATTCACATTGTGGAGTGTTTAGGTTTGAAGCCAGAAACTGTGCAGCACAAGCATTGCAAGCACCGCTGCTGGTAATGGAGGTAAAGTGCTGCTTGAATAAATGAAGCGCTAAAGAGACTGCTAGGGAGTTGTCCACCACCGCTCAGTTTATACCTTCTGCTCTATATAAAATAAATTCACAGAAAAACAATGTAGGCAATGTAGACCTTTGAATCAGCCTCAGCTGATTTTGCTTGCTAACAAATCATTCCGGCACATCCCTCATCGTAACCACAACAACGATGTAACTGACAGCCACTTGCTGTACAGGTGTAAGGCGTCTAGACCGAATCAATGACAAGACAAATTTCATTAGTTTGCTGAAATACAGAATGATTCAGTATTTTACCGAATGGGTGGCAACCTAAAAACATTGCCAGCCTTAAATATAAAACAATAATGTAACATTATGGCAAATTAATTACGGTATGTGAGGCAGCAGTTTTCTTCACCGTTTACAATGAGCCAGGCAACCCACTGTATTGTGATGCTTCAATTCAAACGTGCAAACTCGACTCCATATGACTTTGCTTACACTTCACTCCAGATAAGTGACACAACGTCCTTAGTTAATATTGACTGCTAACATCCATTTCTTTTAGCAAATATTTCCAGGTTTCAAAATATTTTACTTCCATGTACTGGTTTTAAAAAAGGTATTGTTGTTTATGGTTAAACTTGTTACATTGGCACAACGATTGTGTTTTGTTAGCAAATTCCCTTTTCTTAATGGTTGTTTTCTGAAAGACATACTTCATGCTAGCTAACAACTTGCAATTTACCAAGGCTTCTCTGTAACCATAATGTCCTTTTCATGTCGGTGGACAGACAGCCACGTATACTGCATAATTAATAAGTGCTTTCTCCACCAAAAAGTATCAGCCATAATCAGCAAACAACATTGACAACCACCAATTGCTTAGAAAACCTCCAATCGGACCTAATTAAATCGGCCTGGCCGATTAATCGGTCAAACTCTACTCCTGATTACTCTAAAATCAAGCATAATGTTGCAGCGTACTGTAAGCATTCAATAAAAAAGCAGACATTAAGTGCCCATGTAGACCTTTTGTGGCATATGGGCATGACAGCCCGTGCGTTGACCCTGCATTAACTGTTATTGTAACCTCACAATAACCCATGATTTAAACATGGTTACCAACATTTGCCATAACTCATTGTTGTCAAGATACACATTGTATCGCCTGCAGTTTCCTCCCTTACGAAAACCATCAGTATTCCAATGGGATGAAATCGGCTACGTGATTTGAAATTGCATTATGAAGAAATCCACTGTGTTAATAATTGAGGACATCTCAGGCAATGGGTAGGCTATTAAATTATAGTTATTCACAGAATGAAATGCGTTTCTAATTCACATTCAAATGTTTCTGAATGTTTTAAATGACGTCACGTGACAATATTTCACCAGGAGCGATTACAGATGTGTCAGACAGTAGCCCGTGTGAAAACAACCCGGAGACGAATACACCCAGTTCATGTAGCAACCAGGGTAATACAATTGGCAGGTCCTGCTTGGAAGATTATTGTGGTCACATGTTAATAACAGCTTCCCTATTTCATAACACCAATTAGCACAGTTTTACGTGAATCTGGACATTCAACATATATTATTGTATACTGTCTGTGTTTTGGTTTAATAATCAACTCTCTAGGAAAATGCCTGACCCATGTTATAAGGTGCGCATGAAAATAATTCATCGTAGGGTAAATTAAAAAAAGAACTATGTACGAAGATTAGGGTGTTTCCATGTAAAATTGAGTGATAATATGACAAATAGATCTGTTTTTCAATCAGATAAATAATGTTTTTAACGCCCCCTTTGTTCTGAATGGAGCGGCGGAGACTCCTTGCATCACACACTACGCTAGTATCCAGCTAAAAGACCTCACGCATCCTTTCAAAAGGGATGATCAAAGCTGAAGCATGCAGTCCTGCGGTCTATTGCTTATGGATGTTATTATCACTTTCATGATACAAATTGCATGATTTTAAAGTCATAAATGTTTTAAAGGCGTGCTTCAGAATCAAACGCTGCTCGTTCTCAGCAAGCATCGTCGTGAAATGTGATCTGCAAAGAAGCAGTCTCGTGGACCTACCTGTATTTAAAGTGCAACAGTTACATCCACAACCACGTACAGTTCTATTCCTCGCGGTTTTCTCATAGACGTGTAGTTATTTGTTAATGAATTTAGCCCCAATTCCTCGAAGTAAACCAACAGGCCATTCACCGCTTGAATCGCATGGCAGTCTCTTAGCCACTAGAAACGGTTTGGGTTCTTCAGGAGGAGCACCGCTTGGGTTGCTATTCCTTTATGGAACGTACCACTTTATACGAACCCTCTCAAACTCACAACTGTTAACTAAATCATGGAGCAAGATCAAATGCCATTTTGTACATTGAATTGCTAATTAATTATTATATATCTTATTCATAATATACATGTTTTGTCACTTTTGGTCACAGTTCAGTTCTAGTACATATGAACCCATTTGGCATGTGCTTGAGTCTACCCTATAGCCAAGTTGGAACAGGCTCGCCCATAATCGAGTATTTTTCTACCATACCCAGATGTTAGGGAGAAGGCTGTATTTCAAAAGCGATGGAGATGAAGATGTCTTAAAAATAGCAAAGACAGACGTGAATGTAAAATATGTTGCAAAGAATTGGTTTTAAGTCCTTCATGTGGAAAAAGGCATGCAGGATGAGTTACTGGCTCTTCTGACTTTAAGAGGCTTGTTTAATTAGGAAACTAAATAGGAAAATGTGAATAATTACGAATAATTGTAACTAAATAATGCATTGCAGAAAAAAATTATTCAGATACCATGGAACTGGAAGATAATATTTGTTAATCATTGTATGTATTTAATATACCCTTTTTGCATTAGTATTTGTCACAATGTGTTTACACAGACGCCCAGCCTAAAACCCCAAAAAGCTAGCAACAAGTAATTGATGTGATAATTTATAAAAGATTACATCTGATTTATTAAATAATGTATTTACAGATGTTCTTAAGGGGTGTGTGTTGAAAAACCCAATGTTAGATCATAAATATAAATAGACGTTACTGTAAGACAGACAACTTCATTGACTTAAAAGTTAAAATTGGTTACTCTAAACACTGTTTAACTATTATCACTAATTCTAAACATACGGAAATACTGAAACTCATACAAACAAATAGAACACTTGAATGAATTAACCTTTTTCATATGAGGGTTTTTGCTAAATGAACTTAATGCTTGAGACAAACATGATGTCTGTTGTGCTGCAGTGATCAGGTTGGATGTAATCTACCAGCTAGCACCAAAGCACTCCACTTATTCAAATCAGATGGGCAGTAATAACCTGTTTAAGAAAAATGACACAGTCAACCTCCTGCCACAGCATACACCATTTAAGCTGAAGTAGAATAGGAATCACTGCAAACTGATCATCTTTGTTATAGTTTCAATGAATAGCATTGAGAGGGTGTGTATTTGTCAATGTTTATAGGCCTTAAAATGGAACCATACAATGCAAGATTTTTATCCTACGGTAATATGGTTTTGTAGAGTGAAGAGGTGGAATTACATTGGGTTGAAAGGAGTGGAATTGGATCTGTCCAGATACAAAACCAGAGACTTTTTAAAATAACTTTTGGTTTGGGTTGACTTGGTTAGGAACGACCAAGTAGCCTGGCACACTTTGGTAGCCTCCATGTCCCTGTAATCCAGTTGGAGTTTGGCAGGTCTGGCCACTTCTACTCTCCCCCTCTGTAATTGTGACTGTCTCTAATTGAAGCCACTTGAGGAAGACGGCCCTTCCTCTTCAGTTTTTTAACCACATTGAGCTTTCAGTGGATGGTGCTCTGCTGAAAGCTGGGAGATGCGTACAGGGTTATACCGGACCCTCAACCCCCAGAGCAGATCAAACAAAGAAACGATGGTTTCTTTTGAAAAACCCAGCCCTCATCACAGGGAACCCAGCATTTCCACTGTGGCCACCCTCCACTCATATTTGCTTCTATCAATCCAGCTAATTAATTTTTTTAAGTCAATGCACATTAAGCAATACTGAAAATAGATGTCTACAGTAATAGTAGAACGTATTACCATTAATATGGTAACGTAAATAAATATCTGTCTATGCTAATGTTATAACAGGACCATGATAACATGCCGGTATTGGGGGCCATTTTCCATACTGGTCTATGCTACATGGTCTCTTTATTACTCTATGCTCTCTGTTATATTGTAATATTCATTTACCATTTGATAAAATGAAATAGCTTCTAGGTGGAGTACGTTCTTTTTGATGGTGTCAGGTTCTTTCTGGAAGAATCCTTATTAATTAGATTGCATACATTAGTAGACTCAGGCAGTTTTGCAAGCGTGCAGTTCAGAAGCAGTAGACCCTATGGGTCTGGTCATCTCATGAGATTGGAGTTGGGCCAGAGCGTATTAGAGAATGACACATCCTAGGCGCTACATACACATACAGCATATTGTTATGTTGAGGAACTTATGATTGTGGCAGTTAAACATCATTAACCTCAAAATTAATAAATAATGCAACAAACAATTAATACTTTAAACTCAGCCTTTTAAATAAGTCATTATGCCAGCTATTTCAGAGGCAGGAAACATCTTATGGTCAATTTAAATTTGAGTCTGTCTTTGTTTGAGTGACATGGTTGGAACAGCACTCTACCGCATAGAAACCACCATTGCCACCCAGTGGTAAAGGAGTGCAACAATTAAATACGATTATACAGTATATACCCACTGTGGTTCATTCACATGTTATACCTGCTGATTAGTTCATTTGTTAATTCCCATTTAAAGTAGTGATGTCTCACCACTCATATCATTGGTTAACTTCAACTACGCATTGCCTGCCTTTGATTTGTTTCTCATCTTTTGAACTCACCGTTTCCCAGTCAACCCACACTCAAAAAGCAGGCAATGCACTTGATAACATTTTTACTATATACTTTCTGTCTCACCACTACCCCTCTCTAGTCGTCTGACCACTTCTTTGTCTACTTAGCTTTCCTCCAACCCTACATATTCAGTTCCCACCCACGTCTTACACCGCCGCAACACCGGTTCCGTCTACCCAACTGTTCTGTAATCCTCTATCCTATTGTCACTCCTAACTCCTAAATCCTTCTCCCTTCTGTCTCCAGAGTCTGCCTTTTCCACCCTTCAGACCTTACTTTCCAAATCCTTTGACTCTCACCTTTTTTCCCGTTCAGCTCGGCTCTCTTATGTCCTGCGTCGTGGTTAAATGATTCACTGCAAGCACGCAGAAGTGGGTTTTGGGTAGATGAACAAAAAATGGAGGAAGACCATACTTCTTTACTGCTGCTAAAGCTACTTGCTTTATCACTCAAAATTACAAGCTTCTTCCTCTAAACATAACCAGTCCTCTCATCTCCAGACAATCTCCAAATCTCTGGAGCTTCTCCAACAATCTTACCTCACTCATCACCTCAATCCTGACCACTGGCTGTGACCCGGCAGACTTTCAAGATGGCCAGAGTTGCTCCCCTCTAAAACCGGCACTCTCTAATATCCCTCTTGTATTTCCTTTTCAAGAAGCTCTTCACAATGCCCAAGCTAACTCTCCTCTGTTCTCATCCTCTTGAATCCATCTGCTGCCTTTGACACTGTGAACCATCACATCCTACTTTCCATCTTCTGATTGGGGCATCTTTGGCATAGCACAATCCTGGATGGCAACCTACCTATCAGGCTGCTCATACCAGATGACATGGAGAGGATCTCTGCCTGTCAGGAAGCCTCTTACTACTGGCATTCCCCAAGGCTACGTTTAAGGCTCTCTCCTCTCCATACACCAAGACCCACGCTCTGTCATATCCACACCTCCTATCACTGCTGTGCAGATGACAGTTTTTTTCCCTCTTCCCGCCTTCCAACTCCCAGGTGACAACACATCTCTGCATGTCTGGCTGATATCTCTGCTTGGGTGTCAGCCCACCCACCACCAAGCTTAAAGTTGACAAAGACTGAGCTGCTCATCTTGGTTACTGCAGTGTCCCCCTCGCAGAGTGCAAAGGACCTTGGTGTGACCGTAGGCAACAACTTCTCGTTCACTGCTAACATCAAGGCAGTGAATAACTCCTGCAGAGTGATAAAGGCAATTGTCCTTTCATCTCTGGATTACTGGAACTTACTCTTGGTGGAACTCCCGGGGTGTGCAACCAAACCACTGCAACTCATTCCGAATGCTGAGGCCCGCCTGGTGCTCAAACTCCAATTGCCACAGAGCAACCTAAGCTCTCCCATGTCCACAGAGCAACAAGAGCTTTTCCACCCTACCTTCAGGAAATAGTTAAACCCTACATCATGACCCAGGCTCTTCGTTCAGCCACTTCAGGGCTCTTAGCTGCCATGCAAAGGCCAACTTCAATGTTGGTCGAAAACTAGTTATTGTAATTTTTAATACATTAAATATCTGCTTTATCTTACGGACAAATATCCTGAATCAATGTTGTTGTTTTTGTGGATAAATAGTGTGTTGTCTTTACCGTCCAAAAGCCCTAGAGAAGCCAAGGCAGAATCCCGTAACATCAGTTACGGTCCTTTTCTTAATTTCTGCACTCTGGAACGCTTAAATTGAGTTACTAAGATACTCAGCCTTTGCTTCGCTGTGCATCAGTGAAGTGGATTTACGGTGTTATACACATGTATTATTAGATTAGGCTGATAGATAGATGCAATCTAATAAAATTACTAGTTAGCAAGCTTAGGCTAACTTCTTGACAAACGAAATCAAACGTCTCCCACAGCGTTTAGAATGCAAACAAAGCGTTGGAAACAATACCTGTATGGTTTGCCAGCTCGAAGTAATCGTAAATCATACGCAATTTATGTTTTTTTTCATGTGATGCAGGCTAGTCAGTGCCTGCCGAGGCCGACAGCCAAGGATACAACGCTACAGGGTTAGGGCTCGCATATACACCCCACACACCTGTGTGGCCTAATAAAAGGCACATTAGTTGAGCAGAAACAATTCACAATTAAATAGATCGCCTACCTTTTCTTGTAACCTGCTAAAAATGCACTGCAGTGTTAAATTCACAACATGGGTTTTGAGCGTTTCTCACTGGCGTTCTAAACGTTAAATCCACAACATGAGTCGTTCTTGCTTATCCCACTCTGGCATGCATCCAATTCAATCCAAAACCTGTGTTGTATCATTATTCGTGGCGTTAGTGAACATTGCCCTCAACAAAACGTTTGCAAAACAAATTTGTTTGATCAATTTTTACGTTTGTCATGTCAAAAAAACAAAAAAAATGTTATCATTACAACTATATAATATTGTGATCCGCAATCAAGTGAGCGATCAAATGGAAGTTGATGCTTTTTGCCTTGACATGACACATTACTTTGCAGACAACACAAAAGCAGAGTACACTAACTTCTGAATAAGGTCAAAGGTCATATTTGAGCTCAAGATTTTTATGTAGATAAATAACTTACTATGCACTTACTATAAGTGAGTATTGATAAAATACTAACGTAATGAAGCATATAATCACAGCAGGTGTCCTGTTTTTACGATTATACATTTGACAATGATTTGTATTTATCTGAAATCCCTTTCCTCAATTGCAAGAAAAAATGGTTTTGTAGTTCCTAGAATCAAATGTATTTATAAATACAGTAGTATCTCAGTGCAAAAAAGGAGACACAGAAAAATTGTTATCAGACAAGTCCACTTTCACAACAGGGCTTTGGGTTGCGAAACAAGTCAAGATGGAACTGTTCATGTTGATGACACACATAGAATAAGAGAGAAAGAGAGAGCTACTTGGCTAACACGTTTTACAGCGCAGTAGGAATCTACGTGTAAATTGATGCCTCCTCCCTGTTAATTTGCTCAAGTCACCATAAAAAGGGCTGCAGCATGCATGACAATGCCTCTCATTGACTGGGTGCTTAGGCCTGTCCCCAGGCTGCTCTTTTACCCGAGCTGCAGTTTCAGTCTCACGAGCCTCACATCTGGCCCCTATAAGCCACTGCAGCTGCTGGTGAAATCATGTGTGTAGTTTAGAGGGCTCAGACCACAGAGAACACCCTCCTCCCCAAACCACAGTGAGGTGGAAAAGGAACAATTTGAACATTTAAGCCTGTATCTCATGAAGTTTGTTAAAACCAAGCCAGTAGTTCCGTACATACGCACTGGGCTTTCATGGAGTGGTCTGTATGCTGATTTTCTTTCAAATGTGTTTGTTTCCTCAGGTTTGTAATGGAAAACTTATCTGAAACTCTTAAAATGAAACATGACAGAAAACCTATCAAGGGTGACAATACACAGTAAAAAGAAAGAGAAGCACTGTGTAAGCCCTATAATGCACCATATTACAGCAGTTTATTATATATTACAATTTTCATAGTTTTTTGACCCATATTGCAAAGAAAAATGAAGAAAACTTCAAAGTGGAGCTGAAACAGTTGCTAAGCAACTATTCTTTGTGCTTTGCCCCCAACAGCAGCATTCACACTCTTCCAATCGGTGGTATATTCCAGGGGGAATTTATGTTTCAATTCATACTAAACACAGCATAGATATCTGGCAAAGTTCTCCAAGCATTTTGCAACTTGATTGACAGGAAATTGCTTGTGGTAATATATTAAGTAAAACTCAACCTGAAATGCCAAATCTGCAGTATGTGGTAATTATAACTGAATATAGTATTGTTTATATAAAGATGCTAGCATGAAACATACAGCTATTTAGTGGTCAATACAAATGGTCTGTACTCAGGGCATCACTGTAGGTAGGACAGTAGGTAAGAGCTGGTATCAGAGATGGGTAAAGTCAGTGGTAATTTGGCATGCAGCTGTTATTCACTGATACACAGGCCTTTCCACTTGAATTCAAATGCATACATGCCTGTGGTCTCCTTTCAACTTTTTGAGCCTACACCCCAAGTCTTGGAGCAGCATCCACAAAGCCACTGCCACGCAGCACACTCTCTTCCATCCCCCCTGCCTCTGCTATTTCAGAAAGAGCTGTACTTTGTGGTTGAAGTGAGAGACAGAGAGAGAGAGAGAGGAAAGGGAGAGAATGGGAGAAAGAGATGGGGGAAGGAGGCAGAGAATATTATGTATAAAGTTTCAGGGGGGCGTAAAACCACAGGTCTAGCACACAGGACCAGCATCCTTTGCTGTAATCATGGTCACTCCCAAACTTCATACACCCCATCTATCTGCCCCAGAGAATCTAACTAACAGGCATGCTTAAAGGGAAATGGGGAGCATTCAGATCATCCTAACTTAATAAACATTTAGATTTTTTTTAAAACAATGATCGACTCATGAGGAAATTGCTTCAGTCAATCCAGTAAGTAATTTGTTGGAATTATAAGATTCCTACAACTTCCATAGTTCTTACACTTTGGAAACATCATTTGCACAAAGTTTTTAGGTGTTTTAGTGTCAGGGGTTTTCCTGTAAGCTACAGTGTTAAAAATATTTATATCCGGAAGATTTAAATTCTAGGGATACAACCAATTTAGTGGAGTATTGGAGCCATATGTTGCATGTCAGTTTATTTATCAATGAACATTTTTAGTATTTTATCATAAAGTTATTTTATAAACACTACAGAAAGCCCAGAAACAGTATCAGACAATCTTAAAGATGCATTCTCACTCACAGCACATTCCTTAGCTATGACATAATCTGGTGGACTTTCTGTGGGTCAAAATGTCATAATAATGTCATTATGTGGATTTCATTACGGCTATTGAACTTTTGCCTCTTTTCACCAGTGAAACTACTGAGCATCCAGTCCTGCCAGGTCTTTAATTGAAACCAGCCTCTTCCACTCCCTCCACCTCTTACAGCACATTGACACCTGTCCAAACCAACTCCCTATCACCCCTTCTCTCTACATCACTTTTGTCTCAAACCATCTGCAGCTCAGAGCAAAATACATTCAAAACCTGCCCTATTCATCTTATGCCAACATACCTAGTCTTACAGGACAGAACCCTCCCCAGGCATTTTGTTTGTTACTGGAACAACACCGAACAAGAGCATAAATAATTTTCTTCTTTATTCATCAATGGATACACTATTATTGATATTTGATCCTTTCACTAACAAATGGTAATTGAAATAAGAAAACAAATGCAAAACAACATCGGAAGCAAGATACAGATCAATATCAGATGCAAAATATGGACCAATCAGGACATTTTAAAAGGACATTTAAGAAAGACAAGAGGTGAGGATCATCTGCATTTTACTCACCCTGAACATTAACTATCCTAACAAACCAACAACAGACCCACTTATGCCTCATCTATCAATAATGAAGAAATACACAGAAAACATTAGCTTCTTTTTACTGGAGGTATTGACACAAAGCAAATACATCCCAGTCATTATAACAGTAACTATAGAGGTATATTTTCCTCTGATTCATTTATGGCAAGGTAATATTCAGTTGATCGCCTGAGGGGAGATCACCTATCAATATATCAGACAAAACAAAAACAAAACATCAGAATAGGTCAAAATGTGTTTTCTGCTTTAGTGCATTTTAATGTGCGTGTTTGTGTTCAGGGGCTAAAACTGTGTGAGAGGTTTCTATGAGATAGCTGGGGGCTTGGGTTGGGAAGTCATAGCAGAAGGTCATTAGATTCTCATTTCACATTAGCATCTGCTGAATCGGATTAGCCATCCAGCCCAGTTTAAACTCCTGACATCCCAAAGGCACTGGCCACTAGAAAATGGAGTGGTCGTTAGCATCACCCCTCAAGTGTAGCTTTTATCTACCTAAAACAAACTTAAATGTCTGATGCTCGTACCATTATTGGGTCTCAATTGCTGGAGTAATATGTTAGATGGGAAGTTTCTATTGAAACTTGTCATAGGAACACATTTTAACCAGTAGCAGCAATGTGTTTGACATTAAAGTGTATTGTTGATTTAAACTCCAGGAGACAAACTAAACTCAGTTTCTGGCAAATACTGTACACAGATATTCATTTCAGAGTGTATGAAGTTGGGTTTCCATTGATTTTTGAGACTTAAATACAATAACAGCACAAGCCACAAGTCTGAGATAAATTCCACAAAGCTAAATTCAGCACATAATGTTCCAAAAACACTTTTTCATTGCAGGATGTTGTTTTTATTGTGATTCCCAGAACATTTAGCTGTATCTCTACATCACAGTAAGTGTGTGGTAATCAGGCTTAACACATTTAATTCAAATAATCTTGAGTACATTTCATCTAGTCCTCATTAGCAGGGGAAAGAAATTTTACAATACAGTAAATACTAATAGGCTAAATAGCTTATGTTACCATAGTGACCCCTGTTGGTAACAACCAGTGAATTACTGTATTTTATTTTTATTTATACCAGTGGGTAATAGTATTAAAATCAATAACGGTCTAACAGTAACTATGGACAGCTGAAAAGAGCTGTGCTCAAACTCAGTTTAACTTATTTTAAATTGGACTGCTAAAACAAAAGGTTGCTCAGTCCTTGTAGTCTAAGTGTAAAGGGTTTCAGGAGGGCATCATTTAGTTTCAAAATGCTTATTGACTAATTTGTTTCAGAGCAAAGCTTCTTTAACAGAGCACAACTTTTGGCCAAAGAACATCTTTTGTGTCTGACATAAGAGCTTTTATATCTGAGCAACGTCATCTAATTAACATATTTAAGGGATTAATTTGCCATCCAGAATTTTTTTACACAGCGTTCCTTACATCAGTAATATAAACCACACCAAATAAATAGTGTCTGTACAAAATATATAGACTGAAATAAAAGAAGAGACAGCAGATTAAATGGAAAATACTTCTTTATAAACTACAGGCAGCTGAATCTTTCAGATGCGATTTTTCAAATCACAAAGCAAGTTTAAATAAATCCTCTATAGTGTCCCTTCCCATTGCTTATGAAGTGAATGAGTAAAGTGTTGCCAGGCCTGGATGCTGTATCATCTCTCCACACGACTCCACTCCGCTGGGGGGTCCCGAGGGCCCTTGGGTTTCTTAATGCGACAGTTAAACCCTGAGGGACAGTTGAGAAATGTGGTTGAAATTAGTTAAAGACACCTGCAAGTACATGTAGAATTTTACACATCCTTTTTTGGATACATGTAGAAGTTTACACATCCTTGTTTGGATACATGTAGAAGTTTACATATCCTTGTTTGGATACATGTAGAAGTTTACACATCCTTGTTTGGATACATGTAGAAGTTTACATATCCTTGTTTTGAAATCCAGTCCTGAAGACTTTACTTGTGATCTTAAAGAGTGGCATTATTATATTGGAATAAGATCAGGCAGATATTTACCCATTCCACCAGGTGTAGAGGTGTTGGTCTCATCTATGATAGGACTTGAGACATATTCATAATCACTGTCTGTTGAGGAATGGTAAACAGAATTAGTTACAATTATTTTCTGAAAATAAAACAAAAATGAATCTGTTTCAGAATAAATATAAAATGTAATTATTTAAATATGATTTATTATGCCCATTTTAAACATCTCAAATGCCTTTACAGACAAAAACATAAATCATATTACAAATGCTGTCAAACTATTAAAATTTGATCAATTGTATAATCTTGTGTATCGATTGCAATACACAAAAGTTTGCCCGTAAATAACCAATTCTCCGATAAAGAATTAAGACATAGTCAGTAAAGAGTTGTTAATCCCTGTGACTGGTATTCATATGGTGCTCTATTGACACATTTGTATTTGTCTTGTAAAATAATCTGTCATTTTGACACAAAAAAATTGTGTTCTGGTAAAGTCTTGTGTCTCGCACCTGCTGCTGCATCACAAGTGACAGCCCTGTACTTTGTTGTGGCTAGATCATAATCTGTTAATAAAGTGGGCTACGTTTATTTCGGAACTCGGTGGTGACTATTTTAAAATGCCCAGTGGGTCAATAGTCCTCTCTAGTGATTGCCTAACATCTCGTCAACATGTAACTCAAAAATGGAGCAGATATATTACTCTAATTTGTACAGCAAGAAATAAAGAAAAACGATTCCTCCAAGTGGTCTCGCTGGCGGATAGAATTGTAAATGTGTAATAAATGTTTTTGTCTTTAAAGACAGATGGAAGATAGCAGCTCAATGTTTTGGCCACATACATGCCTTAATGGCGACCAAACAAATGTACGGCATTAAGCAGTTTAAATGGATTAAATGTGCTAACGTGTTAACTTTGACAGCCCTAATATATGTAGCTTCCAGGGAACTAAAAGAACAAACATGTCTGGCCGAGAATTACGGTGTATGCCCTTGTAATACATAATACAATACATGCATTTCAATGATCGTCATTGTTGGATGTGTTTCCCAGCATTGGACTGAGGTTAGTAGATGATTGCACTGATTGCAATACTCTTACAAATGTATTGACAAAAACCAAACCAAGGCCTGATTTTGGCATCACCTGAGACAGACAAGGTCGACTCAAGCTTGTGATTGGTTGGTCTTGCTGTGTCATATACATTTGAGGCAGATGGAGGCAGGTTGGCTGGAGGACACCTGTTCTTGGGCTTGACTGAGCTATAGACAGCACCGACAGGAGATTTTGATGTGCTCGGGTCTGCGTTGGCATAGTGATGTGGAGTGCTGAGAGGGGTGCTGGAAGACGCTGGTGGGGGGAGCTGTTTGGACTTGTTGACAACAGCATAGGTGTCATTCATCTTCCGTTGGAGAGGTTTAGGCTCCCTAGGCTGCAAACTAAAACTTCTAAAGACAAGTGGATGTAAATATAAGTTCCACAAACCACGAGAAGTGTACAACTCTAGCATTGTTTCTGTTGTTTCTGTACACACCGAGCCATGATGATTGTATGTGAATAACAGATTGTTACAGGTCTATAAATATATGATAATTGAACATATTGTTTACAGAGAAATGCATAATTTTCTCTCTAAGCCTGTGTTTCTTTCTAAGCTGAGGGTTTCTCTGTAACATTATAACATATGGGAGCGAGAAAAGTGTGAAAGTGAAGTTTAACAGCCAGTCTTAACTTCCTCTGCAACATGGCACATTTTAGCAGCACAGTCATAGTAAAATCGATCTGCTATCTGGTTCAAGGACACTGAGTCCTAAAATTCTGTCAAAAGTACGGTTAAAAATGGCTGTCCTTAATGCATTTTTACACACAACACTTTGTTTCATTATACTATACAAATTGAAATAGGAATAGGGAACTATTTGCTGAGCTACATGTCAAATAAAGCCAGGTGTGTATACAGTACAGTATAATAACTACTAAATAACTTAGAAATATCAATACTATCTACACAACACCGTATCACCTAAACACAAAGGATGAAAAATAGGCTAACACCAAACAGAATCAGATTATAGTGGACTCACTTGTAAAAAAAGGGAAGCATTCTTTTCTTAGTCTCAAAAACTCTTGCCCTTTTTACTAACCAGATAGTCAACTGTTTTCCATTATATCAGAGCACATTACTGTGCTATATTATTATCTCAGGCTGCTTATTAAAGTCACAACAGTTGTTGTAATTGTGCATGACCATGTACACCACACCCTACAGAATGAATAAATAATACTGTCTCTCACCTCGTATATGTCTTCACAGACCCAACGTCACCACAGAGAGGTTTACTATTCTATTAACAACAACATCAAAATTACGTTAGTGAGGTTCAAAATTGTCTCCAAACTGCAGGAACTGCTCTGTATGAAAATATCTGAACACCCTCTTCTATGTGCCCACATTTGCATATAGAGGAAGCACGTAGGCTGTTTCCTGCTTAACATTTCTCCTTTTTTTCGGACTTTCCACTGAAACCACAGATGCATATGCAATATGACCTGATAAAATGCATGACAAAATGACCAGACGCGATTTCTGAGGTTTATGTCAGCGAAAAACAGGTTGTAGTTGAAGTTATTTTCAAGTTGCGTCAGCTTTAACAGCAAATTGTATCAGCTTTCTAACCTCAGCACAGACTTGATAGTGCATGCCCGTGCGTCTTATGCGTGTTCATGAATGCCAGTAAAAAAAGGCTGACACCTAGCTGTTGAAAACAGCCATTACAAAAACAATATTATACGGCTAAAGCAGTTGTTTTAGTCATACCTTGGTGAGATTCTGCTGAATGTTCTCCTGTAAAGCTTTCTCAAACATGTAAGCCACGGTAGAAAACAAAAACTGATACTGCCCCTGGATGGAGAGAGGAAATAAATATTGTTTCTTCATGAGAGTATTCCAGTATGTATTACCTAATAACATGACATATACATACACAAAATGTTGATCTTATGCACGATAAATAAATTACCTTTGTCTGAACAGCTGATGGCCTCTGTCTCCTTATTTCTATTACAATGTCCATGATACTAAAATGTTCTTTGATTTGCTGGTGTGGAAATAAGCACAGGCATTTATCAAAACACTCACCGCCACCCCTGTTTTGACAGTTTTTATATTTATAGATGGAATCTGCCTATTGTACCATGTCAGCAATTCCACCAAAAAGATGCGAACGATGTACACCATTGAACATTTGCAGTAATACCTTTGTCACGAGAAGATCATGGACATAATCTAGGACACAAATCACCCCGGTTCTTCCACAACCAGCACTGAAAATACAGTGAAGTACAAAAATCTATGATCTGGTCAGCTCCATTCAAATCCTGATAATACTCAAACTGAACCACAGAAGGCCCAACACTGACATGAGTCTGGCATTGAAACAACAGACATCAGGTCCTGAATATTTAACATGTCTCACTTCATCTAAATGGCATCATTTAAATGCATGGAGCTCAAGGAGTACATGTGGCCTTGTGATAAATAACATTGAATTATATACAGTACATTGATGAATTTTAATGGGCATATGGATCATAATCTGTTTCTGAACATCAACAGTTCCGGAGCACAAAACGTCCTCCAGTCAGTAATTACAGACTGGCATTCGAGCTGTGCTGCTGGTCATGTGTAGAATAGGAGACAAACAGACCTGCAGTGGATGAGAATGGGACTTGTGTTGTTTCCCTGGACTGTCCGGGCCATTTCCATCATTCCTAAAACACCATCAGCTTTGTATGGAATGTCATGATCTAGCCAAGCAGTGTATTGGAATTGAGAGATGGTCCGTGTTTCCTTGACATGCACAAAACATAGTTTGCATAAGACCACATTGGCTTGTTGAAAAAAGGTAAATAATGCAAGATTATCTAAAGAGGAAACTTGTTGTTAGGACATCACAATGATTTAATTGTAATGTTATGAAGAATTATTTGACAAATTTGGCTAGCAGAAAACATTTAAAAATTACAATTTAAAAGAAATGGGCGCTTACGTCATGATATTGCACTGTCAGAGTCCGGGCCACTACTTCCTCATTTGGGCATGATTCCTCAACCTACAAAGGCATTATAATGTTTAGCCTATTCAATATAACAATAAGACTGTTCTAATATATCTTAATGTGAATTGAAAAAGGAGTACACATAGAAATCTGACATCTACGTGCACAGACACCTGCATCAGTGGTTAGCTATAATGGTACTACTAAAAACTCTGTGGTCTGTGTATCCTTGACAAAATACAATATATTTTCAAAGAGAAACATACATTTGAGACTACAAAGGGACCAAAAGGCGATGTTTCTTTGAAAGTTGTCCAGTAGCGCTCACACTTTTTCTATAAGACACAAAACAAAATCAAAAGTTAAAAGAAAAGAAGACAAGTGTCAAAGCTTAGATAAAGAAGATGCATTATAATTCATTACCACCTCAAGTTTTTCTTTGTAAATAAAAAGTGAACAAAAGGGCATTTACCTTTCCATTTTCAAATACTCTGCAAGCCATGATTATGACCTTAACAGGTTTACAAAAGAGAACAAACATTTGGAGAAATTAGTCCCATAATTTACCTTTGCAATCTTCTTTTTTTTAAATACATGCAGAACAAAGTTCCATAACTTGTTTACTTTGTGACCGCATTTAAACTAATTAGGATACCTTTGAGTCACACCCCCCCAAAGCTGCAAAAAGAACACCTGACTTCATTGGGACAGCAGAGAGAGCATTCAGAATGCTTAAAAAAGTTTACACATTCATTTTTAAATAGCTACTGATGTGAACTTACTCAAACATTATAACAAATGTATTTATTTTGGTGATTGTAAGTTCCAAATAATAGCATGTAGACAGATCTACTAGATAGACGCATTTAATAATTTTGTTACATTATGCGATGCAATGGCTCACCTGCACCCAGTGTGGGTACCTCTGATTTAGAAATATAGGACCTTACACGTAAACAGAGCGATTGTTCAAGATACAGTTATGTTATTAAGAAACATAATATTATCTTCTGTACCTTCACGTCATACTGCCAAATCATTCGCCAGAAGTCCACCAAAGTGTTTCTCAGAGGGCCTTGGGTTGCTATGTATTTTCTGGTCTTTGTTGCACCCTAGAGGATAAAGGCGATATAGCAGAACCAGCAGCTTTACATTGAGCTGAATGACAATAAAGAGCTACTGAATAAGACAGCTATTCTGTACCTTAATGAAGCTGGCATTGATATAGTCTGAATCATTCTCCATGGTCAAGAGAGATAGGGTCACACGGTTCTGATCATCTGTAAATAGGAACAGTTGTTTTTATTAAAAGTTCCATATGACAAAAAAACGGAATGTTTTTGTGCCCGTTGTTGTGCTTACATGGTAAAATGTCTTTGTACCGGTTTTTTTTCACATTGTCCTTTAACGCCCCGGTTTCTGTCGTAAGGCCGAAATCTTTCTTCATTACAGAAGAACAAGCACGAATATTCTGTAAACACATTAAAAAACAATACACAATTGCTTAAATGAGTTTAGTTAGAACACTCATGTTGAAACTGAAATTAAGGAGACATAGATTGAGAGCAAGCCAATAGGTTTCAAATGAGGCCCAACTCATTTACTCATTAAAAACCACAGGTGGTTACACTCAAGTTTATACAGTTGCACAGATAAGTGACAGTCAATGACGAAATAATAAATGTGGCATGCTATTTATGTATAAACAAAATGAAGGGCCTTGAATTGGAAACAAACTTTATTGTAGGGTTGCAGTCCTATATGGTAAACAGCAGACAGTTGCAGAAGCAGGGTCATTTGACAAAGACTATTCTCCTCTATGTAGACATTGTCTGCTTCTCACCACATATGCCTATATTAGGCTAAAATGTCGAACAGGTAAAGCTCACAGAAAGGCGTTGGGCTGCTGAGAGGAAATGAAGGGGGAAAACTAAATGACCTAGCATAATGTTACTCCAACCTTGCCATCTTCTCTTTCTCTCTTTTTGCTACACAAGCCACGTCCTATCACTTAAAATGGTAAGCTTCTTCATCCTACCCCAGAAAATTGTTTTCCAACTTCTCCTCACTCCACCACCCTCTTCCTCTCTCTTGGCAGATAAATGTTGATCACTTTCAAAAGAAGGTTGATGACATCCGCATTAAATTTACTCAGCCTAGAGGGTCCAGTGGTTGATCACATAACATACCAGTCAGTATATTAACTGCTTTTCCCTGCCCTCTCCAGATTATATCGATGATGTTCTTGCAGCCAATGATGTCAAGTCACCCGACAATATACACACTCATATCAACTGAGCATTGGTGGTTCCATCCTCACTTTTATATCAATCAATATGACAACATTCCACTGCAGCAATTGATCTCCTCATCTTTCAAACGGTTTTGTTAAAAGGAGAGGTGATGACCCAAAGCGGTGGTAAACATACACATCATTGCATTCTATTTTTATTAGCATTTTACGCAGTGTCCCTGTTTTTTTCTAAAGGGGGTTTTACTATCTGCAGGTAGGAAATGTTAGAAAGGACTCTGAGTTAATCAGTAACATAATATTGAACTTTAGAAGGGAAACAAGAAAAAATAACATACCTAACTTGACACAGCAGTTCCAACATAAGAAGAACAAAAACCTACAGTCCGTAGCAAAACAGACTTCTGCAAAGATCACTATTTAGTATTACGTGAAAACAAAACTAAACAACTGGGTCACTTCTGTGTGGGATTTTACATGTCTTGCCAACATTACTGTGCCTTATACACATATGCCCCTGGTTTTAGTTAATGACGATATGAAAAATGCATTTAATAATACATGCAGAAAGCAAGATGCAACACTTCCATCTGTACTAAAGGGAAAACATTTTAGTAGCCTTTTTGTAGAAACTTCATTTTTTATATGGGATATGGGATCCTCCCATTTCTACAAATGGACAAGTGCATAACTTGACCCGTTGCATATCATGCACAAATCTTTATGTATGTACCTATAAACATATACCTACAATGTTTGCATACAATAACCCAATCACTTGAATAGGTACGTGTCTCCAAAGTTTTGACTGGTACTGTATATGTATTTTATTTACTTACAACAATCAACTGATGTCAGTATTAAAAAGTGTGATTGATCATGACGTTATTTAATCTTATATAAACGCATTATAAACGACAAAGGAGAGGAATGATGATGGTCACACCGCATAGGATTCCCACTTACAGTATATTCTGATGAGATTCTTCTCTCTGCTGTGCTGTCACCTGTCAAAGACATCTGACCTACGAACATCGCCAGGTGATCCATCGTTAGGGTTATCCAAGTCAATTTAACTTTTAAAACGGAAATCAGCGCACTTCAGAACAACCTTTCAAAACAAACGCACCTAGCTCCTTTCCATGTCACTGTACGAGTGGCATTTATTTTCTTCCAAACTATGTGACAGCCGAAGCCCCAACCCTTTTCCGCATTGAGGGTTTACTGGCGACAAAACACAAGTGTTGGACTTTTCTGTTAGCAAACCATCAATCAGACACCGTTCGAGACTGCGTTAAGTAAGGATATTTATTTATCTCCATTATTATTAACCTATGTCCCGTAACTACTGTGCAGCTTTCCGCAGTTTTACATTTTTTAGCTCATTAAAGTGAATGGACTATCATAATTGGCACACAACCACGCAGGTGTCAAGAGTTCGTGAAGACATCGTTCTGCAATACACCACTCAGCGGCGAAAATTTAGGAGGGGACTATTACATGAATTTTTCTCTAAAGGAATTATTGAGGGGGACATCAAAAGTAGTGCTGTAATACACTGCTGTTTCAATTTGTGACATCAGTTTGGTCCGTTAGTATAGCTCTGCTAATTCAGATATTACAGGTGCTGGTCATATTATTAGAATATCATAAAAAGGTTGATGTATTTCAGTTATTCCATTTAAAAAGTGAAACTTGTATAATGTATACATTCATTCCACACAGACTGATATATTTCAAGTGTTCATTCCTTTTAATTTTGATGATTATAACTGACAACTAATGAAAACCCCCAATTCAGTAGCTCAGAAAATTAGAATATTGTGAAAAGGTTCAATATTGAAGACACCTGGTGCCACACTCTGATCAGCCAATTAACTCAAAACATCTGCAAAAGCCTGTAAATGATCTCTCAGTCTAGTTCTGTAAGCTACACAATCATGGGGAAGACTGCTGACTTGACAGCTGTCCAAAAGACAACAATTGACACCTTGCACAAGGAGGGCAAGACACAAAAGGTCATTGCTAAAGAGGCCGGCGAAACAAAACCCATTAAAAAATGTGGGGGAGATTCACAAAGAGTGGACTGCAACTGGAGTCAGTGCTTAAAGAACCACCATGCACGGACGTATGCAAGACATGGGTTTCAGCTGTCACATTCCTTGTGTCAAGCCACTGTTGAACAAGACACAGCGTCAGAAGCATCTTGCCTGGGCTAAAGACAAAAAGGACTGGACTGCTGCTGAGGGGTCCAAAGTTATAGCCTCTGATTAAAGTACATTTGGCATTTCCTTTGGAAATCAAGGTCCCAGAGTCTGGAGGAAGAGAGGAGAGGCACATAATCCACATTGCTTGAAGTCCAGTGTAAAGTTTCCACAGTCAGTGATGGTTTGGGGCGCCATGTCATCTGCTGGTGTTGGTCCACTGGGTTTTCTGAGGTCCAAGATCAACGCACCTGTCTACCAGGAAGTTTTAGAGCACTTCATGCTTCCTGCTGCTGACCAACTTTATGGAGATGCAGATGTCACTGTCCAACAGGACTTGACACCTGCACACAGTGCCAAAGCTACCAGTACCTGGTTTAAGGATGCAACCTCCCTAAAAAAACTAAAGATTTTAAAGATATAGGCTCTACTACACCAAAAATGGCAGACTAACGTTAGCTATATACCTTTCAGCATGCACAAAATTTGCCAAGTATCTGGTAATATGGGGTGTTGGGATGGGGGTGAGTCAAAAATGGTGGGTCAAGCACTCTCGATATTTTTGCTGCTACTTCTTTTCCTTGTTGAGAGGACAGCGTAGGCTACATATTTCACTGAACTTTCATTAAAATATAATTCATAAAATGAAATAAACATTTCAGGGTTGTTAAGTCTCTCTATATACTTTATATATATATCATATCCACCTACCTCATGTACATTAGAACTGCACTCAAAATCTTTTCTTCAATCCAGCATTGTTTAACTCTGCTATATCGGTATATATCATATCCACTGTCATTATGTAAATAATACCTGCACAATAATATTTATTTCAGCACCCTTTATGCCCTGCTCATTGCACTACTGTCTCACCAGTCTTACTGTGATATTGTTTGGTTTATTTTGTGTATTTATGTGTGCTGTATATTGCAGTCGGTGACGTTTGTCGTCTGTCCTTTGTCAAATTCCTCATATGTATACACATGGCAAATAAAGTTGATTCGGATTCTGAGTGGTTTATAGAAATACACTAGAAACAAATAGCCAACCGAAAACTGCAGACTGTTCCTTCCCACGCGACCAACCTGCTTTAAAAAATCGAATGAAACGCAGCCAAAGGTGGTAATCGATTGCTGCCTTGATGTCCACAATGAAATTAAAGCTTTTTCTACAAAGATCAGTGATGTAGGCTAAATCGTCCTCTACGAGGAAACAATTCGCCGGAATGAGATTCGAGTGCGCGTTCACGCGAAGGGGGAAGATTTCGGTACAACACCGGCCCCATTCTTGAGAGAAAACTGGGATCCGTATCAACCTCTAGTGTGTTGTCTGAATTCTTATGCAAGCAACGTGTTTTTTTCTATACAAATATTCCCAAAATAATACCAATGTTACCATAAAATTGTTGATTATGAGTTTAGGGATTTTCGAATTGCTTCATATTTATGCAACCACCGCATTTCTATTATTGGAAAGCAACCCATGAATTGAAGCACCGCTTTTATCTGGACATTTCAAAACGAACTCACCCCGTCTCCACCCACTGGACAGGAGTGATTACTGCAATAACAATTACTCTACCTGGCTTTTGCATAATGTTCAGACTATTTAGGGAAATACCGTGTTTATTAGTTACCTCCCTCGCTCTACACCGAGGTCCTTACTTAAGATAATACTTCCCCATAAAAATTCTGTGCGTTTTCATAGGATGGGATGCAACAACCAACTTGGAATACCAGCAGCGCTTCTCCACACCGACTCCGTCTTATCATAGGACCTGCTGCTAACCATACACAGATACCTAGTTCCTAGCTCCTTCCCGCATTAAGATGGCGCAGGCACTATCGGAGGAGGAGTTCCATCGAATGCAGGTAGGTTGGCAGTTTTTCATTTGGAAATATAGTCGTTTCAAGTTTGCTGCGATTTTTTTTTGTGCATTTCCTGAAAATTGCATTGTCCATCAAGCTTTCGAGCTCCAGAACGGAATAAGCTGAACGAATCCAGCGAGCTAGCTAGCTAACTTCCCCTAACTAGGCCAAAAGCATCATTCAACCTAGTGTCGGGGATGTGGCTATAGCTAACTACTGTATGTAGTTGATGTCAACAAGTCATTAACCTTCCAAAACCATTTCACGTGATTAGTTTGTTTTGTTATTTTGTATTCTAGCTGTACATTCAGGGACCCACATAGTTGGTCTCATGTTTCACTTGCTTGTAAAATGGTGTGCTAGCTAGCTACTACTACTATTACTACTACAACGTTTGCCAAGATAGCTACGTTTCTGAAACCTCTCGGGGACTCCCAGACATTTTTTAATGTCGTACATTTACTAGTTAACCTGATTCACATTTTGAGTGGGTTTATTATTTCTTGACACGTTGGAACAGGTGTACAGCAGCTTTGGGATCAAATAGCTACAGTACAGTTTATTTAACGGCTTTGGGTTCTTGAGGAGAGGATTTAGAATCACCGAGCTTGGTTGCTAATTTCATTTGACACTGGTTTTCTGTGATCTTAGCTAGTAAATAGTTTTTTTTGTCAATGGTATTGATGACGTAACGTTATTTATTTCAAATGGTTGTTTTCACTTCGCTATCTCACTAAGTTCTGAAATAATCTATGTATTTTTTAGCATATTAGTGAAAACTAAAGACAGCTAGTTAGCTAGCTGTCATTACTTGGTAATAACCAAATTAGCTAACACCAGAAGTGATGATGGGTCACGAGTTTGGTGAGCAAACATTTGCGTAGCTGACTTGCAGCCTTTAGGGCACGTATATTAGACTATGAGGGCTAGAGCCTGCAATATTTATATATATTTCTTCTCCTCATTAATTGCACCTAGTGTCTGAGGTCCCTTAGAAGGGGGTTACAATTAATTAATGGAGTGGAACTGACCTGAAGGGCTGGAGTTAAGTCCTTGCGTTAACCAGGGACTGCTGGATAACAGCATGTGTTTGTCTTTCTAAAACAAACCTTGTTTGTCGAACTACCAATCTAGCGTAAAGGGTGTGTGTGTGTGTGTGTGTGTGTGTGTGTGTGTGTGTGTGTGTGTGTGTCCGTATATGAACAACACACTACAAAGATTTGCACTGTACTATTTCCCCAGAATGCTGTAAAACATCTCTCTATTTTGATTTGACACACTGAGTTTGAAAAGGAATAAGTACTATACATTTCAGTCATTGAGCTATTGTAAGTGAAGTGGATTATCGTCTGATAACAGATATACATCATTATCCCCAGATCTGTGTTTTACTGGAAAAACCTAATTATAGATTGGTTACATATTCACTGCAATGTATCCTGAATAGACTCGCCAAAATGTTTCTGGAAAAAGAGAAATATAATTAATTTTTCAGCCCACCTCCACAAGCTCCAAATGATTCCATATTTCTAACCAGAAAAGAAAGTGACTTTGCCTATTCCCTAATTTGATGTGCTCTTATGAACTTTGTATGTTGGTGCTCACAGGTCCTCTCAGTTGATACCCCTAGTTAACATACAAAAGCTAAAGCAGCTTACATAAGAAATGAAACAGTGCATCAGATGTTACATTTTAAAGCAGACTTTTGTTACCAGTCATCCACTAATTCAATACTAACCGTCTTTTGTTTTCTGTGTTCAGGCTCAGCTTTTGGAGCTGCGGACTCAGAACTACCAACTCTCTGATGACTTGCGGAAGAACACAGCTGGTAAGGGTCATATTAAAGATGCTGTCTGTGATTTCAGGCCACTGATTGTAAACGTGTCTCTTCAATGCCAAACCTGGTCCCTGAAAAGGTTGTACTTTGTTATATGTTTGCATATTTCTGGACCGTGCCATCAAAACCACCTGCTTTCGAACTAGAAATTTGTATGACAGTGATTTTACGTCTAGATTATGCATAAACGTAGAACATTTTATCCAATCAGAACAAAATGAGGGGTAAAGAAATAGTTAGTAAA
This sequence comes from Esox niger, assembly GCA_016801105.1. Classification (NCBI taxonomy): domain Eukaryota; kingdom Metazoa; phylum Chordata; class Actinopteri; order Esociformes; family Esocidae; genus Esox; species Esox niger. Next base: position 48 of record JACXGJ010002532.1, on the reverse strand, counting down.
TCACGAAAGTCCCAGATTGATCTGATTTCCTTAATGGGGGGGGGGGGG
>JACXGJ010002531.1:0-64476 GCA_016801105.1 Esox niger | reverse complement strand
CAATAAGGCATTAATATTATAATGGGGGTAGGGGGAAAGTTATGGCCAATGTACTCTACCATGGCTAAGAGCTATTCTTAAACACAACACAAGTGCTTAGATGCAGCTCTTAGCTGTGGTATATTGTACATAAACAAAAACCCCCAAAGTGCCTTATTGCTTTTAGTTGCCAACACTTTTACAGTACTAACAACTTTTGTTTGGGTTCATATCCCACAGTGTTTAGACAATCTACATCCAGCGTTCTGTCCACTCGGTTTATAATTAAGCAACAGGGCATGATGGGCGTGGTTTTATTTGACTGCACATTTCATCACAATACTGTTTTGAATGCTAGTCTTTGGTCTAAGGCAAACGGTTCCTTGGAGGGCTGAGTGTCTGCAGGTCTTCGGTCTCACCTTGTTCTTGATTGATTAATTAGGTCACAAATTGGTTAGTTTCTACCCTCACCTGGCTGTTTAGGTTTGAACTGGGAACCATTTTATAGGAAAAAACTAAAGCCTGCAAACGCTCGGCCCTCCATGGAACTGTTTTGACACCCCTGGTTGAGGGTTTGGAGACAAGATACCACCACTAAAGAAGATAAATAACATGTAGCTAGAACCTTTGTCATCCTATTGATGTCACCCAATTGATTGTAAATGCAGATATTGATTAGCTAGTTAAGGTGATAGGAGTCCACCAAACTTTTGCTAGCTAAAGTTAGCATCACAAGCTATTCTTGACTGACTTTGCTTGCTAATGACAACATTGCCATCTGACAAAGTACATTTGATATGATAATGGCAGTGGTGATTTCTACTAATAGCATACTTTATCAGTGTTCCCAGCCCCTATAGTGTAATTTGGACAAAATGGTGATTAGCCCTTGTTTAAAGTTTAAAGTAATTAGCTCCTATAAAACTTCTGGCTGCAGCATCAGTTACCGTGGCAAAGCCCTGACTAAGTGAAGTAGGTGCAATCCATGAATATAGCCAATATACTAAAAATAAGTGGTGTTCTTGGCCACAACACAACATGGATTCAATGGGGGTAGCCCTTAACCGTGATATATTGGTCATATACCACTAACACCTCAGATGTCTTATCACTATTATAAACAGGTTACCAACATCTCATGCACCACGTTTTCAGCCAATCTTTCAGGATTTCAACCAACTGGTTTGCAGTGAGTCATATACTCCTTAAGACCATGTCCAAGTTTCTGTTACTTAATGCAAAATGATCCGATGGTCAACACTCTGAAGCCCTAATTATCTTAGTCATTGGTTCCATGGATCCCATTGCCATGTTTAATTACAGCCCATGTTAGGACAGCAACATGCATCAACCCAATTGGAGTGTTGAACTATGTGGATGGCGTCACCCATTGAGGTTACCGTAACAAACTTAAAAAAGATATTAGTTGGTGAGCCCATTGTTTGATTTCATTGTACAGTGTATACCAGGTTACACCAACCCGGCCTAAAATATAACAAAAGTATATCCGGACAGAACTTGGAAATATGTCAAATGATGTACAGCTCTAGTTTACTGTAGTTCTTTACTTACCAGATAAGCAAACCACAGGTCACAGCTAGATGGTTTCATATGTGTAAAAGAGCAGCTGGGTTGGATGTTTGCAATTATTATTAATCCATTCTGTATGACAAAGAAACCTAATTGTATTTATTAAGGTCGTTGTCTGAGTATTTCTGAAGGTACGGGAGATTACATACGATGTGAATGGGCTGCAGGTCTGGCATTTCATGATACGGTTTATTTGGTCCCCCTGATGAAGGGAAGCTGGATACATTCCAGTCCATTACACTTCCACAAGGTCATTGAAACTGTGGAATGTTTAATAAAACATTTTTTTCCTGCAATATCACTGTGCGGATTTTGCCTATCAAAAATGGCCTAAGTTAATTTGTAATTCACGCAGATGATGACGATGATTATATCTAGGTTTCTCTTACATCTGTTTAAATGGTGTGTCCCAATAATAGATACTGTACATCATTAGGTTATTATCTGATCTGATCATCAGAGTCAATAGAATTATATTGTATGTGTTTTATTTCTAGAGGTTGGAACAATGGATGGATCAATACAGTTACCATGGATGGATTAATACAGTTTCTATACTACAGTATACAAACACAATCTGTTAGAAACCACATCCTTTAATAGTTTGTTGCATTGATGATCATCTGAATACTAATAGCGCATTAATTCCAAAATCAATAAGCCTATTTTTGATGTCCAGCTCATTCTGTGATATTTATATACATATGTGTACTGTACTGTATATTTACATTTGACTGAAGACTGCATATTATGAATGATTATTAATCAACCATATTTTATTGTAGACCCTCTCCCATACTCTTGTTTGCACAGTAGCTATATAAATTACAGTGTTACCCCACTGTTGCTAATTCTGACCTAGGATTTGTGACCTACAGTTATGAGATAGCTGTATTTTGGGGTACTATTAAATTATAAATAGATATCAAAAGATATAGCAAAGTTTTGTTCGAAAATATACTGCCATAGTGTTGCTATGAATTTGTCTTGTTTACTTTATCGATTGACTGAGATTTAATTTGACATATTATCACTGTTCTATATTCAACTTTCTTACGTGGCAATAAAACGAGGAGTACACAACTTCTGTAAATGCTACATTTTGCTAGTCTCATTTCCTGTTCATCTTCCTGTTTCTGTTCAATTGGTCCCCCAAGAGGTGGTCCTGTGTCTCTCCTCTTTTCCTCTTCAAGCTAGCAGAATTTTTGCCAGTCAGTCAATGTGTCCTTGGAATTAAAACTGCTGATTGCTGCCAGCTGCAATGAAGCCATACTGTTTAATCAGAAACATTGCTTTTACCTTCAAATGAACCAGCAATTCATGTGAAAACAAACACTGTCCTCTCCTTTGTAGGAAGGAGACAGACAGCCAGATTTCCAAAGCACTAATTACATCGTGCTGCCAGCACCATTGGCTATAAAAGACCAGCGGTACAAGCAATCGTAGGTTTTCTACTCAGTCAGTAACAAAGGGGACCTGAGTTTCATCCCACCATAGACACTACCTTCTCATCCTGATCATCCAAGCCAAATAACACTACAATGAGACAAAATAACATAACAATCAACAGTTTATGTAATCGGTCACACAGAGATTTTGCAATGCTCTCTAACTATCGTATTAAGGTTTCCCATGTTGTATTTCCCCCTCCCACCCTCTATCCAGTCATTTTTGCCTTTGTTTGTAGCCACGTGAAAAGAGAGGAGTGAGGAGAAGCTGTCTGGGTCACCAGAAGTCAACCTGGAGTATTTTTTTCCGAGCCTGGCCCTTAATGGCTCATTTCCAGAGAAAGGGCAATGAGAAAGTCCCACTGAGGGGCCATCTGGTTTCCAGGTGCTCTCTGACACATTTCCTAACAAACACATTCCCCTGATCCTTACTATCCTATTACAAGAAATAAACTGGGTCAGCCAAGCCACGACACCTATGTTCCAAACCAGAGCCAACATGAAAAACATGGTTATGTAAATTCTACGTACAACCGTATCTGATTCGATTTGAATCAGATACCTCAACAGGCAACATTTTCTTCCTCCCTTCTGACTATAGTGTAGTAAAAGACATAGTTGTGGATACAGTTTAGGGTTTTCATTCAGTCAATGAGAAAAAATGAATGTCAAAGGTCTAATGTTTTCTCAATATACTGCAGTCAATAGGAAAAGATTAATGTCATATTGCAGACGTTTTTCTTTCAACATTGCAGTCATTGAAAAAAGACTAATGACACAGTACTGCCGTTTTTTCAATATATTGCAATGTTTACTCTAATATCAATACATTGCATACAATGCGACACAGACAAATTGCCAGGACAACAGACATATACACTCACAAGCAGTCAGACACACAAACAAACCGACAGAGATAGACCCATAAACAGACAGACAGAACAACAAAGGGATAGATGGTAGAGTGATGGATGGAAAGACAATTTAACAGATACAATCAGATAGACACAAATCTACACGGATGGACACAGGCCTACATTTCTAATCACGCCAAGGTGTCTAGCATATGGTGTTCTTGAGTGACAATAGACAAAATGGTTCAGGCTGTAAACACAAATCAGGTGTGGGATTGTTATGCACACATGCCCGCTGAACCCAAGCCTACATATCATTTGGATTTTGTGGGTTTTAGTTGTAGTTGATGATGTCTTATTATCCCAGAAGCACCTACAGTATACAACTTTCCTACTCGGAAATACGCCCAATGAACCTGTTCCCGTAAAGCATTTTGTTAGGTTTCCCTAATTACTATGCAGCTAATACTGTATTAAATCCAAAAACAAATTAGTCATTGCTATGTAATAACATAGTAATATTTTTACTACAGAATCAGTTATTACACAGTAGGATCAAGAAATGTGTAATCAAGCATTACATTTCTCAGTGTTATTTAATAGTAGTGGGTAATGTGTAACTACACATGTAATGACACATGTGTAATAGGTCATAAATCATTTGCAACCATTTTACATGCAGCTACAGTTATAACTAGGTATGTACCTAGTAATGAAAGCACCTTAATATAGAGTGTTGCCTGTGCTTTGTTTCATTTCACCCTGCTTGCCCAACCAGGAAGTCAGCAGGATCAGAACGAGAGAGGAAGCATAATTTGACTGAAGGGTTTCAGCCACCTCACCTGTCATGGCCAATGAGAGTTGTTAGAGAGCGAAGGGACAAGGAGATCCCTGCCAGGCTGTGTCACCCCATCACTCCAAGCAGTGCTTGGCCAATCTGCACTGCCACCATGGGACCTCTGGCTTCGGCACAAATGCTATTGCGACCATACTGACTTACACCGCTACACCATTCTGGAGGCTCCAAAGGATTTGCAATGCATTGTAACATTTGGGTTAGTCTCTATTCCCATTGAATACCTTGTATTGATATGTGCCGATCGATTGACACTGATCATTTTGCATCGCCTGCAGATGTATTGACAGAGGCGTCAATTAGCTGACACTCCTCTTCACCCAGTGAGATAAATTAGGAAAATGTTAGTCCTGCCCCATCTTTCACTATCGACAATAATGTATTGAGAAAATCATCAACTCTCACATTCATCTTTTAAATGCACTGAGACAAATGAAATATCTTGTGTGCCTGTCTTATTGCAAACATGTCTTGAGGGTTTAAATTATTAAAATGTGTTATTATCCTAGAAGAACTAAGCCATTACACAAATGTGATGAGAGATGTATGCAATGCTTGTTTTTTACTGTAAAGCAGGTCAACCACCCCCTCCTCCAAAATCCCATTGATGCCCTGTTTCCACTACACAATTCTCAGACATAAAAGGGACTGATACAGGATGACGTTAAGAAACTCAGGAAACACTGTGTCTATTAACTGACAGATTTCTACAAATAACGTTAGGTCCAGAAATAAATGGACGCTGACATAAGTTCACCACAAGGTGCAAACCATTCATAAGAAACAAGAAAAAAGAGGCCAGATTTTGCCAAAAAACATCTAAAAAGCCAGCCCAATCTTGGAACTGCATTCTTTGTACAGATGGAGCTAAGATCAACCTGTACCAGAATAATGGGAAGAAAAAAGTATGGAGAAGGCTAGGAACGCCTCATGATCTGAAGCATACAACAACATCTGTAAAACACAGTACAGGCATGCATGGCTTCCAATGGCACAGGGCTACTAGTATATATTGATGATGTGACAGAAGACAGAAGCAGCTGGATGAATTCTGTAGTATTTGGGGAGATATTGTCTTCTCAGATTTAGGCAAATCCATTGTAGTTGATTGGATGGCGCTCCATTTTACAGATGGACAGTAACCGAAAAAATACTGTGAAAGCAATCCAGGAGTTTCGTATAGCAAAGAAGTGGAATATTCTGCAATGGCCGAGTCAATCACCTGATCTTAACCCGATTGAATATGCATTTCACTTGAAGACAGTTAAGTTTCCATTATTTTGTCTAGTGATTCCTTTGTCAATTTTTGTCTAGGTTTTGTATAAACCAGATCCGACAATTTTCTGTCACGGTACATTTCAATTGAACGTCTTGGACATACTGATGATGTCACACCTTTAAAAAACATTCTACTGAAAATAAAGTAGCTAAAGTGTTTCCATGACCCATTTTAACAGTGCACTGATAATGTGGCTACACATTATATGCACTCCGTCAATCTGTTTCATGTTTCAGGTATCCCACAGAAACCTGCATGGATAGAACGCCATAACCGACTATGTCAGACCATATTCCATCGTCTACTACGCCAATCATTTTCATGACCCCGGTCCAGAGCATCAGGACTTGCGCTCATGTTGGCCTAGACATCTGAAACTTATAATTAGGCTTCAAATTGGAAAGTCTAAAAAATTATCCAGCAAAGATACATATTTTTTATAGTTGAATAGCCTAATTGATTTTGCAAGCAGCCAAGTTTTTTTATAATTAAATGTGGAGTGGAGCTCTAAGGGATAAGATCATATGCCCTGCATATTATCCGGAAAATTATTTATCAATCGTAATTAATTCTGAAAAGCATTTTTGCAATAGAGAAACATCTACCCCTGCCAATCTTTTATTTCCCTAGCACATTTTGTCCTGAGTCGTGTCCATTACACATATTCCAACCATCATAGCATTACTTTTGTCTAATAAACCACCCTTTCATAGACCAGAATCAACTGTCACCATTATTTTGTCTCCTACAGAATAAATCAGTATCAGTATATATAACTGTATATCTGTTATTGGTTTGCAAAGTGGGACACTTCAGATGGAAGGGCATTAAAGGGGTTGACCAGTGGAGACCTTTAGTTTCATTTCTTTTTTTCCCTACTGAAATGTTTATGTCCTCTGCATGGCTTAACTTATTTCAGTGCATATTGAATAGAACACATTATACTGTAAAACTAGTGACTGAAGGAACATTAGATCGTTGGGTGGCAGCCAGCACCATGACCTCTGTGCCCTCCCCAGTGAGACTGTGACAGCACGGTTTATTCACAAAGATGCATATGTACACACACACACTCACACCTGTGTGTTGCCCTCTGCAGTAACACAGTGACAGCAACCTTTATTTTCCCAGCCCTGTTCAGGATGCCCAGGTGCCCCTCGGCTGGGTACCTACAGCAGAGTGAACACACTCCATAAATCTGAAGGAGGCACTCATGTTGAGCCTAGCTACTTATTCTACATCAAGCTTACTGTGGTTTTAGGGGAGTGGAAGGTTTTTTAAACATAAACTCAAAACCCTGAGAACACAGATATTTATTCGACATTTATCTTAATCTATTTTCCCGTTATAGGTTAAGTAATATAAAACTGTAGATAAACTTTTCACAATATTTTAAATTACTGTAGTTCTCCACTCATGCCCTGCAACTGTACAATGCCAACCCACTCCACGTCTCTCAGTGGATGTTTTCATACTCTCCTCCTCCTATGACCTCGCTGAGAGAGACACCACTGCTTCTTTGGTGGTTTATGGTCATGTGGGAGTGTCTATTGCTGGTCAATTTGACAGTTGAATTTGGGGAGCTGAAGGGTTTCAGGACTTTGATGAATGCCAGCTGTTGCCAGGGTGACCGAACTTGTGCCGCCTGTGAAGAAATCTCTTTGTATTGTTTCCAAGGCAACAACTGTAGGTAGGCAGAGAGAGAGAGAGAGAGAGAGAGAAAGAGAGAGAAAAAAAGACAGAGACAGAGAGATTAAGATGGAGAGAGAGACAATGATACAGGGAAAGACAGAATGAAAAAGACTGAGGTGGAGAGATACGGAAAATAGAAAGACATTAAGATAGAGAAAAGCAGAGAGAGAAGGAAGTTAGTAAGAGGGTAAAGCGGGAAAGACAACTGGGTTTGGTTAGATTTTTTTCTCTCATGTTTGCATTGTTTATGTTCAATAGTTTTGAACGTGGGCAAAGTCATACGATATAACAATATAAAAATAATTCATAGAGGAATCTGTAAGAAACAATGACTCTTCACTGTTTAAGGTGTTTAGCCCAAAGCTACTTCCAGATTACAGAAAGGATATGAATGATGAGATTTACCATGGTTCCTTGATGAACAAACCCAGTTAAAGTCTTTAAACCACAAAACTGGTGTAAACCAGACAGAAAACAAGATATCATCCTACCTCTATTATCCCCCTTCATGCATTATGATTCATTTCAGACATACATTTTTGGTCAAGCAATGACTTCATTCCTATAAATACTTTTTTAAACCTTAAAAGTAGTTTTGGCTTTATTTGAACCGCAGTTATTAATAGAGTCTTTAATAGACATTCCTGCTGTGTGATTGTTTTCTTACAATTTGCTGTGATTTATAAAATAAATAATATATACATAAATATAATATCTAATTTAACCACACCGATGGATTCCACTAATAACTTTTCTTAGTAATGACAAATATAATGTATTCTGTAATGTACTATTTTGTCCAGGAACAGAAATCAGTTTCTTGATTAAGAGGGTAAGACCTATGTATCATTAAGTAGAAATTCGCAGTTTTCCAACCTTGGGCATAAGTACTGTAATTCATGAAAACATCCACTTGTAAAAGCCATTAAAACTTTGGCTATAAAATTAGCAATTGCTTGAAATAATCCATGGAAGGAATCTTTTGATTTTCCTTAAAGATGATTCAGCCATAAAAGAATAAACATGCTAATATTCTGTTAATGTCCATGCATATTTTTGCTAGCACTGTCTAATGTTAGTGTGTAATGGCTACTTAATGGTAAGGTAAATATTGATAATAGTTTCTGTTCGACCATAGACTTCTTTCAGGTTGCAGAACCATCTAACATCAAGTTGAAGGTCTCCTTAAAAGGCCTTTCAAGTTATTGTGTTTCTCATTTTCTTCAAAGATACATGTGTTATGGAACAGTGAACATGCCCAACCTTAAGTATAGTTTTGTAAGACATTGATTGAAAAGGGTTAATGGTTTGAACTCAGCGACCTCAAGCGTGTATTATAAAACAATATATATATATATTTTTATAATTAATAATATTTTTTCCCACATTGCTATAAAAAAATAAACATGTCACATGCTGTGAAAAATTCTACTTGGGATTGTCCATTCTTTCAAATGGGTAAGTTGATTTATACATAGCAGACCTTAAAATGAGGAACAGATGTATTGCATAATTCATCACCAATCACATTAATATTAATGTTCGGGATGGACTTAGTCAAACTTACAAGATAACCAAGCCTTTTCCGTGATGGTGAAACTTGGAGAAGATGGGGGATTAAGTGGGTTAACAATGTTATCTTCCTAAAGGTGTCATAGGTTTGAAGGAAAAAAAATGATCAGAAACCCTTTATGCAAATAAAACAATATACATCAGTTTATCAGATTTCTTGAATTGACCATATGGTAAACAAAATCAGGCTTCAACAACTCAAAATTGCAAATTCAGGCTTCAAAACCTCAAAATCTGCATACTTTCTACTCACAATATCTATGGAATAAAAAGGCACCCATTCCATAGAACCACCCAATTCTAGGACAACACCTGTGCAGATACAAACCTGAGAGCTATTCAAATGACATTCTGAATGAGATGATGACAATTAAAATGCAACACAAGCCCTATCATATTTTTTTTAAAGGAAACATCTGATTGTAAAATATATATATATATATATGTATAAATGAATGTAAAAAAGAAAAGTAACCCCTGTTATCTAAGAGAAATGTACTGATAGCCTGCGAAGTACAGAAAGGAGTTGTGCCACACAGGCCTATGGATCAGGCTTCTTTCTGAACATCCCACTCCTCCTTTATCTGTGCCTGTCAGGGTTTATTGAGGCACACCGCTAATAGCTGGAATAGCAAGCCCTCTGCCTTTGTCTACAGGCCAGATGGTTTGAGAAAATAAGGTAAAGCACCATGTTGAATCAATACAGCCGTTCCCTTCATTTTGGACATTTCACATATTGCCTAATTTCATATTCGCACATACAGGTACTGATACGCACAAACACAAACACACACATGCAAAACGCACACACCAACTCATATTAACACCAAAGCACCACAACATAAAAACCCACATTCACACGATCACAATTACGCACCATTTTTTTGCTCATCATCCGATGTGGGTGCCAGCCCAAGTAAAGCTCAGTGATAATCAACTATTCCACCATTCCTTAGGGACTCAAAGCTTTGTAGAGAAGACAATTAGAAACGTGCATATCCTACTACCACACTCGCAGCACACATTCACTCACAAATACACACTCACTTGCAAACAAACAAACGCACGCAAACACGCACACACACACACACACACACACACACACACACGCACGCACACAAACAACCCCAATGAATCCCCCCAGGGTTTTCCACATTTTTGTAACAACGTGAAACACACTCATCCACACAGTGTACTTGCAGTAAGCTGCAGGGGAAGAAGGGCCTATATATAGCTTATATTACAGACATAAGTTAGCAGATAACAACTTTAGCACATTAGTTTCAAGGGCAGAATGCATAAGGCTTAAAAGCATGCAAATTCTCCCCAGTGTATCGTAGAAACACTGCCTTATTAATGTACGCCAGGAGCTACAGTACACGGTCCATTACGGCATACCAGGGCACCAGTCTGCTTCCCCTGCTGCAGACTTAACAACCCATTATGATGGCAAAGTACCGAGGGAAAACGTACATCCTTCCAAGGTGGCAGAGCTAAAGGTGAGACTTAGAGTTTACTACTATTCTTAACTTGGTAAAACAAACGGCTTATACACATAATAGGATATGATATCCCTGAGAGACCGGAGCTGGGAGCAGATTCACTTCATGAACAGGGATTCCAGTGCTCACACATAAGCCAGAAATTCAACCTTTCTACAACCTGAGGCACAGAAGAACCCAGCAAGATTGTCATATTTGTAATATGTACTATATTTTAGAATTGGCTTTATTATATTAAATAATTATATTTATGATAGGATCACATATTGAAAAAGTTTTTGAAAAATAATATGTATATATTATAAACATATAAAATGATGGATACCCCTCTGAAACCATTCAGGATCGGTCCTGATCGGTACTTGGATGGGAGACCAGAAGTAGCTTGGTGGTGGAAGGACAGTAATGGGCACTCAGTCAATCATTCACATTTACATTATACATTTCTTTTTACATCGGGAGTTGTCACAAAGTGCTTTTACAAAATACCCAGCAACTCTGGTTTCCAGATCCAATCCCAGTGCCCCAGGGCAGTGAAGGGGACATTGCCCAGCTTAGGGTCCCATCTCTCAGATGGGCTGCAAAACGGCCCCGAAACTCTGGGGTCACTAAAGAGCCCATTGCACTTATGGTAAGAGTGGAGCTGTAAACCCCATGTGTCCTGGAAACATTTTCAATCTGACCCTCATTTCAGGGCCACATAAATATTCCTAGCTTCCAACTGGCTTCCTCATCCCCTCCCCTCCCCCTGTAGCCCAAAATACATTCTGTAATATACTATAGGAACTAAATTTATGCAATTTATAATCATAACTCATTCTAAATGAGAGTGTCAGCTAAATTACAAAAATGTAAAACTGGGCAGGACTGGAAAAACGAAGGGTCCTGGCGAGGATATAATATTTTTTAGTTTAAATTTTGCATGAATAAGAAAAAGTATCCCTACTCTGCTGCCCTCTTAATGGGCTTGTCCAGTAGCCTGAGGTAGAGAAAACCAGCTTAACGATAATGAAGTCTAAAATGTCCTCTGGCTTCTAATACTTCTTTATTTAAATTGGCTTAGGATTTAGGACTTAGGTTAAGGATAGCAGAGGCAAATGCTTAATTGCAACAGTTTCCTTAAAAAAAGCAAATCTATTTAGATGATGTAAGCGGGTGTTATGAGAAAGGACATGTTCTGTTGTGCGGCTGCTATTCATCTTATTATGCCGTTTTTTCATTCCTCGTTCTTTGGTTCACTGTTGTTCCTCAGAAGGAGCCACCCTCTGGCCGGGGCCAGCCTGTTCATGCTGGTTTCCTCTCTATCCTGGGCTCTCCTCCCTGCTCTGGGCATGGGGCCAGGGTTCACAGATGGCTGTGTGTGTGGAAGATGAAGCGCCTGTCTCTGTGTTAAATGAAATGTGATTGCCAGTTTAGTCCGTTAACAGTGCTCAGCTAAGTCTAGGCTCAAAGAGAGACTTGTTGAGGGAAAGATACAGGAAAGTTAGTGTATGTCTGTATGACATGTTGTGGTTCTATTGTAGTCCTACAGTCTGTCTCAGTGTGGACCTGAAAGTAGATAACATGTGGAGCAGGGCTCATATGATCATGTGCTTTACACCAACTTTGAACATAATGAAAGGACAAACCAGCGAAGTTCAAGCATGACATTTACAAAAACAGGTCCGTTTGAAGTACACAACTCAGCATCTTATCTCTCTGACTGTCACGTCTCTCTCCACACCTTGAACACATCAGGCTTCACAGCCTGGTGACCACACACGGAAAACACACAGACCTAGGCAGGAGACCAGGCTCCCCTTACCGATTAGATGTTAGCATGGATAAACCGTCGCCAAAAACAAGGATCCAAACTACTGTCCTCCCAAATCATAACACTGATCATGATAATCCCCTCCCTTGAAAAAGATTACCATGTACGTGAATGAAGAGCATAAACCCCCACAAAAATCTTTTAATTCTCTTAAAATGTCTCTATCTCTGTTAGTGCTATAAGTCATCCCACACTGCGTAGGGTTTGTCTGACATGACACTTAACGATTAGTTGACTCTTCATCAGTAGTCTTCCCTCCTGGACCAGGATCAAAGTCTTCCTCATCACTGCAGAATGAACAGTCTACATTGATTACAGATGCCACATGGGGCCTTTGACTGCGCCACCCACTGGATCCACCCCCCTGTGTTACTCCCCCCCCTGTCTCCCTCTGTCTGTTTCCCTCCCCACCACTGTCTTCCTCCCACTGTCCCCATGTTTAGTGTAATTATAACTGCAGGACCGTCAGTAATCAGCAGCTCGTACTTTAATGACTGATGCAACACTACCACCTCCAGTCGAGTCACTGAGATAGATGGAGGGTTACTCTGTTACCCCAAACAGGTTTGCACACCATATCCCTCTAACAAGCTAATAAACACATGGATTTTGCATTTATGCACACACACGCACACACAGACACACACACACAGAGAAAGCTCAGCTCAGTAAATAGCCCAAAGTCTTCAAAAGCATTAAACCTCTAAATTCTAACTGTATTATTAGTATTTGTTCAAGGACTTCGTTTCTAAAGGAATCACAACCATTCTGCACTGAAAAATAAGAACTACCACTACGTCATAAAAAAGGATTAGTTTGTAATGCTTAGTTCGGCATTCTAATTTGCCATAATAGGAGAAAATGTATTTGTTTCAGGTAGTTGAGTAGTATTTGAAAAATGCGTATGGCAAAAAAAGCGGTGCTTAAAATATCACAGTTGCATTGTTAGATGGAGGTGCTTGATTGCAATGTAAAAATGTAATGTTTATGTACTGAAGGAGATTTTATAGATGGTGGATTAAGGCTAGAAGTAAATGAAGTAGCTTTACTGCACCCAGTAGACTATAGATCCTGGCTTTGATTTAGGATGGAAGTCTCCAGAGACAAAATTATTAAAACAATCAATCATCTGGCTTGAAAACAGCCTTTCAGAAAGATAGATTTTCAGATTGATAAACCTCTGAGCTAATTTAGATTGAAACAACTGTAAAAATGTAAAGGAGAGACAATCCACAATGAATCCATATTATAACTATCAGTAGTCAGTGGGTTAATTATAGTCATTCTATTTGCATTATGGCATAAAGATAATATTATACAATACTAATTCTCAGTTGGCAAATACTAAACATCGGTCTTCTTTCATTACATCTCATCTTTTCTGAATTGTGTTTCTTGTCACATTGAGGACTAAAATAGATACTAGCAGAAACATAAGAATCAAACTAGTACAATGGCTTTTAGTGAGTTCTATAAAAACAAAAACAAACAAAATTCATTTTTTCAGTTGGGGTGGCTCTCTGAACCCAAATAGTAGAGGTCTTTACTGTGTGGCCTGCTGATGGCTACAGCTGGAGCTAGCGTCTCATCTTGCTGCAGAGTGGGTCAATCTGGGACCAAAATAAACCCAAGAGAGAGGAGATGACTCAGACCAGAGGTGGATGGGTGAGACAGAACAATGGAGAAAGAAAAGGATTGAAGGTAAGAGGTGTGTGGTGAGGAAATCTGACACGTGCACCCTTGTTGTAAAAATTTGACACATGCACTCTTGTTGTATAAATGTTGTATAATATTGTATAAAAACACCTTCATAGCAAAAGTGAGGTACTAAAAGATTAAACTTAGTACAAATTTGTCTATCATTTTTTTCCAAGAGTATATAAATTCTGTATGTTCACGTCTCCAATGGTACTTGCCAACTTTTGCGTATTGACTGTTTTTTGTTTTCCACACACACCTCTTTGCTGGGATAGATTTTGGAAGCCTGGTGTGGCCTCAGTGGGTCCGGGTGTGAAAGCAGCTGCCTCAGGCACCCATGGACCCCACAGAGGGGGTTGAAGTACCGCTCACTGTTCTTCCAGTGAATACTCTCCTCTGTCTTTCCAAAAATAAAGCAGCAAAATGCCTGGGAAAAAAGTTTAAAAGTGCATATTCAATATTTTAGTAGTTTATATTATAAATTTTCATAACTGAGTAGAAGGCAAAAGGATGTTGAAAGTTTTCTCTCAGCTTGGCACATTATCATAGATGAGAGCACCTGTCAGATATCAGAAGAACTTTCATACAGGGCATTCACAGAGTAGAGTGATAAGACAGACACATACATATACACAAATACACGCACATACACACGAAAACACGCATCCGTGCGCGCGAGTGAGATTTGTTTGAAAGTGATCATACGGATGGTGCAGCATTTGACCGTCATGTCTGAACAAGGCAGATTTGTCAGATTTACAAAACACTATCACTGATAATTGGACAGTAATGTTCTACATGATATCAGCGTCCATGCTGTGCGCTTTACATGGTATGGGTTTTGACTAGCAGACATTCTGAACTTTAGCACAGCATGCTTAAAGAAGTTGCCCCCATTCCTCCCACTAATTGGGAAACCTTTGCAAATACTCTTTAGGTTCCTTCACTGAGAAAAATACAGTAGGCTGAATATTGTTGTGTTATTTGTGAGACATGGTGATGTCAGCACTGTCACAAATTTGCCTGTGTCCTTGTGGTAGAAACTTTTTTCTTGGTCTGGGTCTTTGGAATATGCCACCTTAAGCCTTTCATGTCTTGAATACTGCTTAGTGAATGCAATTTGATTAGAGTAAGAATATCCAGAAAAGGAATCTTCTATAGGACAATTTTAGCATTATATCTGTGGAATCCATCAAAAGGTAACCAAACCACCCATGCTATAGAAGTGAGTAGAGAAGGAGATCTGGAGCATTGTGGCCATCTTGTAGAGTCACAAACCTCTGTGTAGAGAAGGAGTACTGGAGCATAATAGCTGGAAGAGTAATGTGATGGTTCAGATCTACAGTGAAGACGAATAGCGCACTGCAACTTTATACATTTTAGAATAACTATAAAACAACATTCCTGAAGGAGCATTGTCTGAAATGATTTCTAGTTGTTAGCCTATAGCACGAATTACTTAAAAAAGAGTAACTTGCATAAACATACCTCAGGTCCATATTTCTGGCCATTTGAGCATGTTTATTTTTACACAACCAAATTTTATTTAGCCTTTTATTAACTTCAAACTGTATATGGGGTCCACAAGGAGCTACATAATACTAAGAAATATGTTTAGGTTAAAGTCACAGATAGGGAGCCAGATAGCCCAGTGGATGTATGAATCTATTGCATCACATCATCTCCCTTCAGGGAGTTGAACATTATGGAGCAAGATGAAAGTGGGCTCGTCTTTCTGCGGAAATGTTCATAGATGAAGCATTCTTTTCTTCCCAAAATGCAAAATATGTTTTTAAGGCTTTATCTTTTTCTAAAGTTAAAAGTGCATTGATTCAGTGCAAATGTACACACTGTGGTACATTTCTGGGTAATTTCAAATAATTAGTACAAATCAGATTTGTTTACTTATATTAAAAGACCTATTTATAACATTTCCATGGGAGTTCTGGATTGCATGTTGAGCTAAATAGAGCTGGAAGGTATACTTCTTAAAGTATGTCATATTTTTTAATATAGTTTTGTATATTGAAATGTCAAGCAAACTGAAAACAAAGATAAGGAGACTTTGAGTGAGGCCTCCGTGTCATGCGGAAGGAAACGCATGGACAGCTAACTATATAGGACATCTACATTCTGTACAACTTTAAAATTGCTTCAACTTTAAAACTATTTATTTTCATGGTCAACAAATGATTAACCTTGAAACATCTGTTGAACCCATCTAGAGTCACATTGTTGCTTTGGAAGAGAGGTGCCTCAAGCATAAAAGGGACAATGAATTGCAAATTGCCAAGATGGTGGATAAAATGAGAATCACAGGCATATCCAAAATGGCAGGAATTGATGAATGCTTCAGCCCTCTTAAGAACGTTCACTTTTGAGGTGGCCAAAGCTCCATTTGGACTAAAACAGCGGTTCCGGTGGTAATGCTGTTTAGCAGCTTCGTGTTTACATTTCTCTCTTTGACCATGCCCAATATCAATTACCGAGTGAAGTACAGATCCTAATCTTAGTGATCTAAGATAAAATGTTGTAAAACATGTCTCAGATTTTTTGGTACATGTTAGGATGGCATAAACAACAACAGAAACTGTATGATTGTGAGGGTGCAGAGAAAAAAAATGCAAGTTTGCTTGCTATAAAAGGTTTAATATTTTCACACTTTGATATCAACAGATCAGTAAAAAAGGTGCACATAAAATCAACAGTGTAATGTTTAGATGTGGTCATATATCAGGTAAACTTTTATATCCTCACCATTGATCTAATCATTTACCCATAATCTCCTAATTGATCTTTGATTGATGCAATGGTAAGGCATAGGCTTTTCATATTTTTTCAAATCAGAAACATTTTAATTCCACCCTATTATGAAGAAATGCATAGGGCCAATTCTTACACAAAGCAAAGTTAAGCAGTAGACAAACTCATTAGAAACCTATTTTACTGAAGATGTTTTTCATACTTGTCTTGAATGGTTGCATGGAGACTCATTGAAGTCAACAAAGCGGCACGCGTGATGCAATTATGTGAAACCATATCTTGCCTGCATTAAGTTAATCACGGTCTAGACCTTTTAATAAATAAGAACAGAAATGGTATCAAAAAGCATACTCCAGTGGAAGGACTGTGTAATATTGTAATAGAAATACATTTTCTTTCATCTCAACCTGAAAAGTATATACACAATGTACACACAATGATTTTGGGAAAAGCCTGTAAACTATTGTCTAGCTGACCTGTGTTTCCCAAATAGCAAATTTTAGGACAAGGATAAATACAGAAGCCTTAGAAGAACACTGAAGAAATTTGGGAATGAACTGTTCTGTGTTACTATTGGAATGAACTAGACAAAATTTTAAATGGCATGTAATCAACACCACAGGTCAACAGGGATTTAAGATAATTCCAGAACAAGTATATCTAAAAATGCATTGATTATCATCATTTACCATTGCATGGTATTTAGCATTCCAGCAAAGCTACTGTGTATGTATATGGTTATGGACTTACAGCATCCTCCCCCAGTAACAGGCCTGTAGAAATCAACCCCCCATGGCTTCCCCCCAAACCCTTATGGGGATGTAACTAAGCCAGTTATGTGTAGGAAGGCCGAGGGATGTGATATAGGAGCACACATCCCTGGGGGAGCATGGCATCACGGGCTTCTTAAAAGCGCCTCTATACCGTAGAGTAGAAACATGGGAAGCCATGTGGTCTTTGCATATGCCTTTGCATATATGTAAACAAGCACCATGCTCTTGGCAAGACACTGGTAAATGCTATATGTTTTGTGAATCAGATCAGCAGCGTGGTTTAGTAATGGCAACAACCTCATATTCATTATTTGGGGTGGCAAGTAACAGAAATATTTGTGACGGTACGAGTGAAACTTGTGCATAAACGTAGAATTTCTATTTTATTTTTTACTTGTCTTTCTTATTTGCAAAAAACAGCACCTCACTATACAAAACATGCAATCAATAGTCCGTGGTGCAGTGGAGAAACACACATCCTAATGATTGATGGGTTATAGGCGCGACCTTGGGCATCGCTGCTTCCATCAGTCTCCAGCCGGTGGTTAGTACACCGGCGAGGTGGAGCGTCGGAGTAGAGAGCTGCCACACCACGCGGAGCAGACGTTACTAAGTTGTTCAATAATAAACTACATTCTGTAGACTAAATCTGACTAGTTACGGTTACGCAGGTCTGTGGCTTAAAATGCGCATGTTCAAATGATTGAAATCACAGTAGTATAAGATACATTATAATGTGTATACAGTGGCAAGTTAATTCACGTGGCATGTATTCAAAAGAAGGCACGTCACTAGAAAATCATGGATCGGGGAGCTAAACCTCGTTTTGGGGGGTCTGGGCATACTCCGCAAAACATTATAATAATGTAAGAACAGGTGTAAAGGTTAGCTAAATGTTGTATTAAAGTTTGTATTAAACACTTACCTATAATAATAAAGAAATTAAAGTCCACTCTGACACCAAAACGCACATAAACGGCTGTACTATGTAGCCAAAATACCTTTGTCAACTAGTTTGTAAATGTTCATCTACATACAGTTCATATTCGGTTTCTAAGCGAGATTTCTCTGAAGCCTTCTGAATCATTTCAAAACAGATTTAGTCGTTCCTCTGGTCCTCTGTTCTGGTCTACTTATCACTGTATAAAAAATGAACATTTAATAACCGCATCTCCCTTGTTCTGAACAGAATACGTAGGAATACGTTAACTTCAAACCCTAACAAACATGACATCTTCGAAACACGCAGTTTTGCCACTGTGTTCCGTTGAAACCAATTATCAAAAAAAATATTTTCTTGTACTGAGTAATCATTTGATCAGGTCATCAATGTTTGATTAGTGACATACAAACGTTAGTTAGCGTGACATTAATGGGGAAATTAATATTTTCAGTAGTTGGTTAGTGACGTCGCAAAAAAATACGACCCCATTATCGGCAACCGTGTCTAATTATTGGCCACCTTACTATTTCATTAGAAATGTTTTCTGTTTGTATTACAAATTACAGATCTTAGTCTTAGCATTGTTAGCTAGCTTTATTGCCTTCAGTTAAAGAACAAAAAAGACTCACTTGGATCACTTGGATTACATGACATACGGACAGTCGTGCAAGTTAAGATTCACGAACTGCAAATTGTCTAAACAATTTCCGTAAATGACATTAAAACCTCCAACATTTTTTACCTCCATACATTTCTATGAAAAATATTGGTGGGCTAGCTCAAAGAGTATATTGATTAGCAGAAACGTACTGTTGCTTACCAGTGATATTCCATTTTGAACTTGAGGATTTACTTCTCCGACCACTAGAAACGTTAGCTACTGTTTACGGAAGCTCACTTCAGATGAGAGCCACGAACAAACTCAAAAGAGTATGCTGCCAAATCGACACGATTCTATACAATTTGTAAGAAGTTTAGATGCGATGGAAAGGTTGTCGAAAAAAGAAACCATAGTGAAAATATATTGACTAATATATTAATAATTTTTTGGGGGGGGGGTAATTTATAATTTAGGGAGACTAAAGCCCCCCCTAAAACGGGCCTAGCAACATCCCTGTTCGGAAGTGAAAAAAGTCAGAAAGTTGCCTGTGTTTTCATTAGAAGTGCTCTCTTCTTGAGTTGCATTTTTTGTTTAAAGGGTTAAGTTAACACGTTATGATAATATTTTATGCC
Source organism: Esox niger (assembly GCA_016801105.1). Classification (NCBI taxonomy): domain Eukaryota; kingdom Metazoa; phylum Chordata; class Actinopteri; order Esociformes; family Esocidae; genus Esox; species Esox niger. Next base: position 44,481 of record JACXGJ010002531.1, on the reverse strand, counting down.
AGTAATGGAATTCCATATACATTTGTACTTCACACCATTATTTAACATTACTGTATGTCAACTGCACAAAAAATAGGTATTGACTAGAAAACCGGCGGCTGGCTACACCCTATAAAATGTATTGTGTTTCAAAGTCAATGCTAATATTGTTTTTAGAAATATTTTGGTTACGGACATATACAGCATAGTATTCAATAATTCAGGATGAAAGTATTGTGGACCTAATGGTAGCCATCAAACATTGCTTAATTATTCTTTTTATTGTTTGTTCTCAGTGCACTGTTCGGACGCTGGAATTTTTTTTAACCAAATGTGAATTCCAACAGGAATGCCAGTTAAATTAATGGATTGATTATCAGATACAAATATCCGGATTGGTTCAGTTTATGCCATACTACACTGTAATACATGACCCCAGAAAAGTTCATTATTGATGGCTAAATGGTTTAATTATACCCAATTCCTTATCTGATCATCAAATTCTTACAGTTAAACATTGGTACACAGGAATGGATCCCATATCAGAGAATACCTAATAGACATTCCATCCAGTCACTCCAGAAATATTATAAACACAATTATAAAACTCATAGAGAATAGATTAATTTAGTTCATCCACATTTCATCTCTCATCTCACATCCAATAGTGTCAGTGACCCCGGAATCTGTGGAAAGTCTTCAGCCATGTCCCTTCTGCAGTGTGATTAAACATGTGATTAAACTCAAACAGTTAGGGTTGGCATTTGTCAGTCCCCACACTGTCCCTCTATAAGGTTTAAAATCACCCAATATATACCATGCACACCTTTGGGACTGTGAAGCATTTTTGTTATTTTGGCCTTACACACCAAAAGTGTGTAACCCTCAAGTTACAGTTGGCAAACATTTTTACTTAAAGACCTGTGGAACAGCCTGTCTTACAGCTCAGAAGTGTACATTGACATTTTGGATGGCACTCCATCAAACCGCAAGACAATGGCCCCAAACATACTGCCACAGCAACCAAGATTTTCAGTGCAAAAAAGTGAATGGTTCTTGAATGGAAAGTTAATCTCTGGATTTAAATCCAAATGAACATGCTGTTCCTCTGTAAACATGCAATTTAAGGCAAAAATACCTAAAAACAAAGAACAACTGATTGATGAAAGCTGAAGTACAAACCTGGCAGGGCACCAGCGGAGAAGATCCAGGGTCTGGTGTTTTTGAATGCAGAGGCTATGTGACTAATGGTAAAAGTGCTATAAGAGCTTAATTTAAGCCTTACAGTAATCTGTCCCAAGCCTCGGTTGCTCAAACATTAAGGAAAATATATAAAAAGAATGTTCTCTAAATGATTGAACAAATATACAGTATACACAAAGAGGTGTATTGTTTCATTTTGATATCGCAGTGTTGTCTGCATGTCACTTAGAGGTTTTATTACCTGCCCTTTGGATGGTTGTAATTTATTGAATTGGTATTAATGTGAGGGTTAAACTTCATGTAACTATTTAGGTGCCTTGTACTATAAACCAACCTAGGTGTGATTCTCCTCAGAAGAGATGAAAAAAAACATCCTGTGATGCCATGTACACTTAATCCACAGAGAAAGAAAACTGTCCCAGATAGGATTGATTAGATTACAGAATTACACCATGCTGCATGCACACATGGGAACATCTGTGTTCCCGTTACGTAACGGTCTCATATACAGTACAACGCTAACTCTGCTTTGATGTTCTGGATGTAGCGCTTTCCCTCAGGACCATATAGTATGTTTTCAGTCCCGTATGTGTTGGCATTAATGGCATTATTTCGAATAGAACTGCTATCCTCAGCTGAAAGGCATAGCACAATGTGTGTGCACGTGTGTGTGTGCGTGCGATTATACATGCATGTAAGTGTGCATCTGAACTGTCTAACGGGGATGTATTGCTTCCTTGTTGGTTACAGTATTTCAAGATGTGCCGACATATTCGTATCTGTTTGATGACATGCGTGGTTTTTATCCTCTCTTGTAGGGGATTGATGTATTGCATCTCAGTCATTCTGACATGAGAACAATGCCCTTGTTGTCTTACTACTTTACATAGGAACCATGCTGATGGAAGAACCGGCTGACAATCAGACAGCCTTTTGTGAAGCCCGTATTTGTCAATGAGGCATTTTATTTGCGCTGTATTAACTTTAATTGCTATAGTCCCATGGATCACAGACTTGCTGTCTTGGTGTTTGTGTGAGTCATACCGGTTAATCAATAGCATCTCAAATGCCTTGTCATCACTGTTAGAGTGCTGAAGACATAATAGTCAGTAGAAAAAACCTAAAACCTGCTCTGAAGCATACATTCTCATATTTACATCTTGCTAGCTTAAACGTAATATGAGAAAATATATATGGTGTTCATATATGGTGTGTGTCAACCACCAAACCACCATCCTCCTGTGACTGGAGCATCTCCCAAACGATTCACCGTATTCAGACTCATGAATATTGTGATCAATTGTAATACATGGCATGCTCATGCACGTTGTTTGTAGCCTAACGCATGTTTACATGTACAGTATATATCTAAAGATGTTTGTGTAAGTCTGTGTCTAAAGTTCCAGCCTACAACTGGTCTGTAATCTTGCTGTCACCACAACAATTCCAATATATTTATTTTTATCATGACCTAAACAAGTCCAGAACTTATCTGCAGAGACCAGTGCGTTTCAAAGCACTATACCTTACTTATGTTTGATGGGTGATTGAAAATGTGTCAGTCTTTTAATCTGTCAAATCGTCCGTTACAATTGCTGTCAAGGCTAAATGGGAGGAGGAGCTAGGCACTGAAATCGGCATAGATGAAACCCTGAAAAGCTGAGAGCCACCATGTTATGCTTTCTTCAAACTAGTTGAGCCTTAGAGCCCCGATTGCAAAACAGGGCTGACTACACTGATTAGGTCAAGGGCAGATTCCATTAAGCCTGTGTCCTGTCCTGCACCCTATCTCATAGTGAGGCAACAGGAGTCAGACCTCTGTGTTGTTAGATAAAAGGAGAGCACCCCTCCAGCCTGTCACATTACAGGGGCCCAGACTTGGCTCTTTTTGTAGATGAGCGGCAGAAAAAGGGCCAGATATCCATACCTCCCACTTTCTGGGAGGAGCAAAAATCAAGTGCTGAGTCGGTTGTAGATCTTTTTGCTAATCATAAGTGGCAGGGGGCCAGAGAGAACTACCAGTTGTTTTACAATCTAGAGCACCTTGCGCTTTGTTTCACTGACTATTATATCCTGACATTGTTGGTCCCAATGTGGATATCAATATCTATATCTTCTCTAAACTCGACATCAGCTCATTTGATTCTGTGCTCTTTCATTTTGTCAAAATACACCACCATGTTAGCCGTACACCAAACTACCAGCAAGACCATCTAAATGTAATCCCTACACCAAACATCTCTACCAGTTTTACAAATTGAATGTGACAAGGGAAGATAGAGCAGAGACAATATGGAGCTGAGTGTGTTAGTGAGAGAGGATCAAGAAGCTACATGTATTGCTGTGCTGAGAGGCCTTGTGCAAGGTCGGTAGGTCCCTTGATATATATAAATATATAGGCTTCGAGGACAAGTGCACTGCGTTTGTTTAATACACCCAAGGGACAGCGCAGACCTCGCCAGGCCCAACATCCACAGAAAACCTGAGGCCAATGAGGGAGCAACACCGGTGTTTAAAGCAATGTACTTTGTCTTGTGTTTGAGCGTCTCGTTATCTGTGTCTTGTTTTGTCGGTACACTGTGTTTTTTAATCATTGAACCTGAACTGTATGTGCTAACATGTATATGCAGGGCCCAGCTGCAAAAGACCCCTTGTTTTTTTGTTGAAATTAAGGCATAATAATAATAATATGAATGCTGTAATAAAATTGTTAATGGGTCTTGTTCAATTTGCAGATGAAACAGGATTGGCCAGACCTGCATTTCTTAAACAATTTTAAGCTTTTATAATTTAGTTTTGTAGGTCAACCACCCTGGCATGAGAGGCAGAATTGACTTGAAGAAGCCAAACTTGTCAGAACTCGAGTCATGGTAAAGAAGTGAGGAAATCTCTAAACATGATTTTGCTTTTCCATTTCCGAGGAGTAGAGCAGGAGAGAAGAGAGTGAATATATCTTCGAGTAAATGCATTACCTTACTTTACCTCTGGCATCCAATGACATCCATGAATATTATAAAGGCTGGGCAGATAGGAAAACAAGATTATGAATTCTGTAGTAATAAAATATATACTTCATGTACTGGTAGTATGGGGAAGTGAATAAATCAAGCAGGTTAATGTATTATTGTGTATCACTAACTATTAGTTAATGAAATTTCACTTATAATTAGTGTAGGTGATCACCATTAATACTTTCTTTATTGTTAGATTTACTTACTGTATATACTGAAGACTAAAGCTAAGGAAATGTATAGTCATAAAATAGAATTTGAAATATGGCTTGGAGTTTTTTCTGATCGGTCACCTGGTCAGGGAAAACTCACAGCCTTAGATATAACCTTATATTACAGTGTTCCACTCAGCGCCTCCAATTCCTCCATTCCCCAAAAAGGGCAGAAGCTATTTCCATATTTATTGTAGTGTGGCTGTGATGAATAAATCAAAACCCCAGTTAAAGTGGGAATCAGCAGTTGAAACCATAACAAATCATCATCCCAGCCACTGTTTGTGTAAAATGCTGAGCAATGAGGCTAGAGAAATGTAATCGCTCTGAAATTCATAAACAGAGGACTGACCCTCCATAATATCCGACTTATAGTTGCATTTTTTTAAGACTGAACAGTGTTTGTTATTAAAAAAAATAATAGTGAATTAAGATGATATTTATTTAGGATTTTGACAAGATACAAGAGTTAAATTAGGCTCATGAGACCTTTAGAGGTTATATGATTCAGTTATAATTGGAGAAATCTAATTTATTTACAGGTCCAAAAATGTATTTAGCAACTCCAGATTGCCCCTTTAATGGCCTTTGAACATTCCTTAATAAATCTCCTCTTTAATGTGGATCATTAAGTACCCGCTGTGTGTGGCTGCTCAAAATGCCAAGAGTGCTTTGTTTTCATTTGCTAAAACATTCTTCTCTCTCCGTTTCACTGCTAGTTGTTGCTGTTGTGTTTCTCTCTTCCAGTTCCCTTCTTTCTCAATGCTTTTTGTTTTCTTTACCTAACAATGCCTCGTCACCTGGGTCACAATCACTGTATGTTCCCGTGATTAAATACAATGTAATCAGCCAATTAAGACAGACTGGTGTCTAATTAGGGATGTAAAGTCACATGTTGCATTGATCCCAGTCTTTTTGATTTCTGAATTGTACCCTGACATCAGCTCAAATCTGGGAATTGCCACAGAGGCTGACCATCCACTCCAGCTGAGAAAATACAAATACATTTGGGGATATTTTTTATTAATTTAATGTAATGTTTCATGTAATGTTTCATGTAGTACAGCTTCAGCAAACCGTGCCACCGGTGAAACAGCACTAAATAAATTCACATGGTCATTTGCCAGGTTGTATGCATATTCATTGTCACATCTGATCTCTTTTGAGTGTGATTTCCATGGTTAATATGCCAGGATATTTCCAGAGCAACTAGGACAGGAATGATTCGATTATACTTTCTGAGAGAAATGTAAAGTGTCAGAGGCTGGGAGATGGTGTGAATATATGATGCTTTGCTAGCTGGCTGAGACAGGAGCATTATAATGCATATAAAATGGAAAACTAGGAAGCTGGGCAAGGTATTGTTCAGGCAGGAGAATGGGCCTGTGAATGTTGTAGAGCCATCCGAGGCCTTGGGGAGGATTCCGACAGGCACACGGGATCCTTTTCTTCCAGAGCAAGAATGCACACACACAAGCATAGACACACAAAGAAAGACAAAAACAGACATTGAATAGCCCGTACTCCCAAATTCTCTTCTGTCGTGCACACGCACACCAACGCGAACACGCACATACACAAAATGGGTACTCACCAGCATTAATAAGACATTTTGAGACGTGAGAGAGGAGCTAAACTAGAAAATCATGGTGAATGGACACTCAGCAAGGGGAAATTAATCATTTTAATATCTCCAGACTTGATTCTAATGAGAATCTGTCTCTAAACATGGCTGGGTGCTGGCAGGAGGTTGTTGCACAGCCAGCCAGAGAACCATCCAATAAAAGTTCAACAACACTGAAACTGGTCCAAGTCCATTAATCAATCATGGTTGATTGATTAATGGACTGGGTGTTCTATTCTATACTAATCTACATCATACCTTGGAGGAGGACGAGTAGAACCAAAGCATTTGAAGAGAGGTTACGAGACAAACGAAGAGGTCTGAAGAGAAAAGAATACCCAAGGACAGATAACTAAACACAAAGGAAAAATTAAAGGTCTTATTGTTTGAGAAAGCTTTGCAATAAACATGATTTAAAAAAAATAAACATGGGCAGCAAAATCCATGGAACATGACTCTAATAAATTATTTGGTCATATTGCACTATATTTACTCTATTTATTGATGGTGCTAACACCTGTATTTCCAAACGGCTACTGAGAAAGACATATCCAAAGTAAAAAATAAATTAAATTAACCAACTGTCCCAATTTCATCTTCTGGAGTGGATAGAACAAAGAACAAAACCCCAATACATTGAGAAAAATGAACATATTAAGATAATTGATGACATAGTGAATAATGACTGGAAATCAGTGTGAGGTTATTGACAAATGTGTAAAGAGAAGTATAAACAGCACAAACACATAATCAAATAATTGTAAAACAGGAATTACAAAAACAAACTACTAGTCTGCCATCAGTCAAAAACATCCAGAATAGAAATAACTAAATGTGAATTTTTAAGGTGTAACAGATCCACCAAATAACATTCAAGACAGTCGGGAAATGTTCTATGAGGTAGCAATACCATGGCATCAGAACAATGAGATGCACATCCATCCATTATTTTCAATGTACTGTACATTACAGTATGTTCATGTTCAATGCTTGTTACAAAAGGGATATCATACATACATACACGTATAGGGCTTCAAGCAGTTTGAGCAGACCCTGTTGGAAGGAAACCGAGTCACTGGATCCTCGACCTGGGATGTACACGGTCTAGGAGCTGTCCACTCCCACGTCGGCCAATTAGACTGCCAGGGTAACCCTCCTTCTGGAGAGCTGCAGGGTACACATGCCCTTGATCCAACCTTGAATCCCCCCGGAGCGTTTCAAGGTCTTGTCCTGTAGCTGTTTAGGCTACAGTGTGGTTTGAGTGGGGCTCCAGCACAGGTCTGTCGGTCATTACGTTATAGGCTTGGGGCCTATCTGCTGCTGAAATCAAGTCTTTCTCAGGCAACCGCCTACTCACACTGGCACAGACACACAGGTGACACGCACAAACACGATGGATTTCAGTTATGTGCTCATGGTCGCCTTTCCAGAACCTATCGGAAAATTGGGTAGCGTAGAACATGCAGGTCCGATTGGTGAGCTAGTGTCACAAGGTGGGGAGCAGAACAAAGAGGGATCAACACATATTCACAAGACATGGTTCAATACAACATGGCAAACAAGATTCAGATGATCATCTTTCGGAAATCAGTGCTGTGTCAGAGCAGTGTCTCCCCCGCTCTCCGAACGACCTGCTGCACACCTGAACCTCATTTTGATTTGGACTGTGATTGGTGATGCTCTGACAGAGACAGGGTCACTTTTAGACAGTCACTTTTAGACCAGATGAGATCACTTTTTAAAACAATGTAGTTTTGGAGCAGCTGGGCAGTTTTAGTGGTGATAGTGTGACCAATAAAGTTATTTTAGTTGACACAGGGAAATTAATCACACGTGACCTGAGAAATATTATTTTACTAGCTAGTTGAAAAATGCTGAATGTAATGACTGTTGTACACAGTTAGCACAAACCTATTATTTTCTATCAAATGCGGTAGCATTGATCCAGTAAGTGCCGTTATTAGTCAGGAAAGTTCAGGCAGTTGTCATATGTGGATTGGGTTATTAGTCAGGCAGTTGTCATATGTGGATTGGGACCAATTTGGGCACAAAACAAGCATTTGAAGACAGACTGCAGATGTGTAATTGAAATTTTCACTGCCTACTACAAGCTGAAAAAGTTTGCGAAGGTTCATTGTTCCATCGTTAGATTTTAGCTTTTTACCTCTTTCCCTGGCTGGTGCACATGAATGAGAGAGCTTAACTGTTTAATCAAAACTCGTATGTTGATGTAAGATGTAAGATGACATTTACATATTTGCGGTGAAAGACCACAAAATCACTAATTTTGTGGCTTAGCGAATGCTTTTTAATCTTCTGAAGTCACACATTTGCTGCTGCCTGTAAACAAACAGTTCTAAGTAAATGAGAAGGTCTGTGTAGCAAAGTGTGTATTTGCACATAGGCCTACTATATCTCTGATTGGAAATATAGAAGATATGAAAGAAAATGAAATTAATCTTTGAAGAAATGTCATTGTTGTGTATTTGTTGATCATACACACATACCAGCAAGCTATTTGGAAGTCCTGCCAGAAGAACACCTCTACTCTCATCAAGGCATGAACGTCTCGATTGGATCTGGGACTTATAGTCATATGAGAAAAATTGTGTTTGGTTTTGTGAAGTATGATATACTGATTGGATACTGATGTTGTTGATCAGTTTGGCTTCCAAAGTTTGAGATGTATGGCCTCCTGAACTCAATTACCAGGATTTTAGGCCAAAATATTTCCACCTGTGCCAGAAGGCTAAAACTGGTTTGTCATTGGATCTTCCATGAGAACAATGATCCAAAGCATTTCTCTTGATCCACACAAACATGGCTCACTTAATACAGAATCATGTTTTTGCAGTGACTTACCTAGGCCTCTGATGTTTTCATTGTAATTAATTGCATTAATGATTAAATATACAACATTGGTTTTATTACATAACTTGTTAGTCGTTAGCGGGAAATTATCTTTGATGTACATTTCAGAAAATAACATTGTATGACTTTTTTGTGGGACAAATTGTATAAGATTTCTCAGACAGAAGCATATGATTTTATCTTATAAAAAAATTGTGAACATTGAATGAAATAAAATAATCGCTGTTTATGTTGTGCAAATGTAGAAGAAATAGGGTTCAAAACCAGAAGTGACGTGAGCAGAAATCAGTGGACAATCCAACAAGAAGCGTCTATTTAAGGGGCTTTATAAAAGAGGAACTTGCAAAGGCTTTTCCCGTAAATGTCTTGCACTGAAGCTTAATTCGAACTAAAACTTGGGTCTGGACTAAGCGCAGAGCTTACCTCCTGATCGGCTAACACATCCCGTGTCTGTGTCTAATCCAGAGGCACGCTTAGAAACCAACAGTAAAGATACCTTGTTTCTAAAACATCCCCTATCTGGTGTTACACAAGTGAAAGTATTCACAATGTACTTTCAACAACAAAAAATGCTCAAATGCTCATGAGTATGTTACCTTATTATTCCACAATTCATTGTTTCCCTGAGAGGGGAAACTATATACTTTCCTAATGCTGTTGTTTTTACCAAAATTCTGTTCCAAGTGGTCCTGATGCATTTGCCTTCCCTTCTTTTCCACATAGTTGACATCCTGTACCCAGAAATTGGACCTGCTTCCATGGCTGAGGAATAGTAATGGAATCAATTCCAGAGGGGATATCACAACACCCTGTATTCAATGGGTCCTTTTAGGGGAACAAAGGAGTGACTGGTGGGTCACAGGGTCATATAGTTTCGGGCCAGAAGAGGTATGATGACAAGGTGACTGGTTAACCTGCCTCAAAGGCAGATGGGAGTATATTGCCAGCCCATAGTCAGCCATCTGCCAGGTATCCGAGAGTGGTCTGGAATGTGTGGAGTGTCACTGCAGCAATGAGCAAAACCCCACTGGAAACCTGTAGGTTTAACTGCAGAGTCCACAAGCAAGGATCTGGAGAGATTCTGCATGGATAAATGCTCTAATCTCTTGTTATGTGTTCGCCCACCTCGTCAAACAGCATTGAACACTCATTGCTTTTGTCGTGCACGGAGAGTGCATGCTAAATTACTAAATGCTGTGGTGTCAGTAATCTAATTTTCAAGAAAATATTTAATAATTGGTTTCTTTTAACAGTCTTACACCAACTGAAGTTATAATTCCTGTCATAGTTTCTAATCAAGCTAATGCATTTTTTTACCAATGGGGCTGATAATTCAGGAGCGCAATTAATGTACAAACAAACATTCATGTCTTTTCCTTCCATCCCTTCTTCCCTCCTCATTGCCTTCCTACACCTCCCATCTCTCCTCCTCATTGCCTCCCTACACCTCCCATCTCTCCTCCTCATTGCCTCCCTACACCTCCCATCTCTCCTACTCATTGCCTCCCTACACCTCCCATCTCTCCTTCTCATTGCCTCCCTACACCTCCCATCTCTCCTACTCATTGCCTCCCTACACCTTCCATCCCTCCTTCTAACTCCTCCCTACACCTTCCTTTCCTCCTTCTTACTCCTCCCTACACCTTCCATTCCTCCTTCTCATTGCCTTCCTACATCTTCCATCCCTCCTTCTTACTGCCTTCCTACATCTTCTATCGCTCCTTCTCACTGCCTCCCTACACAATCCAACCTTCCTTCTACTCTTCTCTCTATTGTAAGCAACTTTCAATAATGGTGTCCTCTAATAGTGTCCTTTAATAGTGTCCTCTCACTGCCTGCTTACCAAGGTAGCTGAGCAACAGAGGTCACAATATGAGTCTGCGTGGCAGAGCTGGCGGTGTGAGTCCAGGTCAGCTGTTCTGCTCCATTTGGCACATCTGCTGGGGCTGGGATGTTTTAATGACTCCCACTATGGCAAATGCTCCATCTCACCGCAACTCCATCACGCAACAGCCTCTACCAAACCACAGCCTCCACCACAACACAGCCTCTAACACACCACAGCCTCCACCACAACACAGCCTCCACCACACCACAGCCTCCACCACACCACAGCCTCCACCACACCACAGCCTCCACCACACCACAGCCTCCACCACACCACAGCCTCCACCACACCACAGCCTCCACCACACCACAGCCTCCACCACACCACTGCCTCCATCACACCTCAGCCTCCACCACACCACAGCCTCCATCACACCACAGCCTCTACCAAACCACAGCCTCCACCACAACATAGCCGGTGCAACAAAACAGCCTCCACCACACCGCAGCGTCCCCATGAAATGTGCAGTTCTTGTTTCTATCCAATTAATGATTAGAACCTTGTCTTATTGCAGCAAAACCAAGAGATTAGAAGACAGCTGTACTGAAAAGAAAGATTTTATAGAGACCCACAACCCATCCCCAGCTGCTCCTTTCACACACATAGAACCTCAGGCTACCTCTTTGTCTGTAGTAAACCATGAAACCAATCCACAGATTTTAAAACATACAGTAAGGTTTCTGCACAACAATGTCTTGGCATTTTGGAAATACAGAGATAAAGTGTTTAGAGGGGCAGTTCATCACATTTTTGGTAAGAATGGGATGTCATGAGATAACAATGGAATGTCATAGGCTAACATTGGAATGTCATGGGGTAACAGTGGGATGTCATGCGGTAACAGTGGGATGTCATGGGTTAACAGTGGGGAGTCATGGGTTAACAGTGGGGAGTCATGGGTTAACAGTGGGGAGTCATGGGTTAACAGTGGGATGCCATGGGGTAACATTGGAATGTCATGGGGTAACAGTGGGATGTCATGGGTTAACAGTGGGATGCCATGGGGTAACATTAGAATGTCATGGGTAACATTGGAATGTCATGGGGTAACAGTGGGGTGTCATGGGGTAACAGTGGGATGTCATGGGGTAACATTGGAATGTCATGGGGTAACATTGGAATGTCATGGGGTAACATTGGAATGTCATGGGGTAACATTGGAATGTCATGGTTTAACACTGGAGAGGGCAGTATGAAAGGTGAAGTGCTGTGGGAAAGAGGAAGACAGGCTAACTAAGACAGAGCAAGTAGGTGGCAGAGACAGATGAGACAGATCTATCCATCTATGTAGGCACTTTGATCCACAGCACAGGGATTCATTGACAGACAGACAAGCAGCATCATCACACATAGAGGAGAATGGGAAAACACTGAGCTAGGAGAGAGGGGGACAGTTTAAGAGACAGAAATATGGCAATCAAGATAAGGGGAGAGATGAAGAGAAAGGTGGAGCGTGAGATTGAGCAGTGGAGATTAATATTCAAAACATCAACGTTGGGATGTGTAACTTATATTCGGAAAGACTTGCACATTCTCTCCATTTTGTTGTTGCTGTTTTATAGATGTAATTTGTCATTTATATATATATTTTTAAATGCTTTCAATCTATAAACAATTCCCATTTAATTACAAAGTGATAAAACTTGTGCTGGATACCCCATTGAGCATACTCTTAAAATGTTCACCCGGCACAGCCAGAGGAGGATTGGCCACCCCTTAGAGCTTGGTTCCTCTCTAGGTTTCATCCTAAGTTTAAGCCCCTTTAGGGGTTGATGCAAGGATCAGCATGAAAGCATGTATTTATATATATACAACAATGACCATTGTAAAATACAATTTTTAACCCCATGAAGTTGTTATGATTAGTCAAGTGGTTCTTTTTTTAATTATAAATCCAATTAAATTCTGTCCAATCCAAGTGTACTGAATGAGTGTATGTCTTGTTTCGTGTGGGCAAAAGTCCTACCATACTGCAGGAAAGATAAGCTCAATTCAGTTCTGCTGTCAAAAAACACATCTGCTGTCTTCTGCTTGCGATGTCTAACTTGGATCAAAAGGGTGGCTCGCCATCAACAGAAGCATCAACTGAGCTCGCACTCATAAACTCAAAGGCTGGGTCTCTATAAGACCTGATCCGTATTTACAAAGCAGGTCTAAGTCATCCGATGTATGACAATGCAAGAGAATTACATACAGGCCTGTCTGTCATATCCCAATTGTATTCTTCAATTATCACTCAATACCTTCAATTCTGTTACATGACTACACCGTACATTAATAAATTGATTGAAGTAACCATTCAATTAAGGAGAAAGTAATATTATATCAGTATTAATCACAGAAAAGAAAAGTAGCCCTATGGCAAATTATGGCAAAATAGCACATTCATATTCATTAGAATGTAACCCAAACGAATGAGTTTGATGAGCTATCAATTTTTTTTGCATAATTCACTTAAATCAGATGATTCAGCCATGTGTAGCCAGAGCCCCAACAGAAAAACATCCTGATTATAATTATCGAATTTGAAACACACGATGTAAAATAAGAAAAATGAATATATTTATTATAGAGGCCCAGCACGGGCCCCCCACCCATCGCGTGCCCGCTCGGGTGTGACCACATGTCCCGCACCCTCGATCGTTAGGTGCATGTTTCTAACATTGTATTTTACTAGCAGTGCTAACCTAAAGTAAGAGCATTGCTGCTCGACCACTCACGAAGACAAATGGATGTTCTACTCACGTGAAAAAACGTTAAACCGGGACTTCACCCAAATGTTTTCCTGACTTGAGTATGATGTTTTTCCCCCAAAATATGTAATAATTGATAAATTAGGTCTATAACACAAAATAAATCTTGGACAAAGTGAATGGGCACTTTCTGATAATGTAAATTCATATACAGTATACAATTTCTTACACATTGTAGAATGATTTGATTAGACAGATGAGTTGCAGTACTGTAGAAGAAAGAGCCAGAAGCATCATGGTGAGTGAGGAGCTCTCTTCTCAAAACTGATGAATAACTAAGCAGCTTGAATAAAGACAGGGAAAGGCAGTATCAACTAAGAGGAGAAACAGAGAGACAGAGAGAGAAAGAGTGAAAGAGAGAGGGAGAGTGGGAGGAAAGTGGAGATACTACATCTGTTCTGATTGCTCCCCTTATAATTTCTGAAATGGTTAGTGTTAATTGCTCTACTGTAATGGCTGAGAAACAACATGAGATTTGTATTAGTCTGTCCAAAAATGACCTTGCTGTTTATCATGTAAACACGGTGCCAGCATGGAGTAATGCATTGATTGTATCAGTAATAAGCAGAGAGAGAATCCCAGGGAACTATATCCAAGTTGTCAAACAGCCATTAGCCTTTTCTACAGCTGCCATCCTGGAAACCAGCCTTTGGCAAGCAAAGCAAGTACTATTCAGATTTACTGAGTCTCAAATAATAGCCTATTCCCTTCCAATGAAGGGCACTTTTGGGCCATAACGGCCATATAGCTTTAGATGAAAGTAGTGCACTATGTGCCTAGGGAATAGGGTGTCATTAGAGATAGGGCTTGTGTTGTTGTCCTCATAAATACTACACACAGCACAGGCTTTACAAAGGCAACAAGTAGCACCGGACATACTGGTTGCTGTGGCAACTGCGATATCAAAAGGTGCAGTGATTCTTTTTCAGGGAGGAATATCAAATCAATGTTTTTAAAGGCTCAAGTGAAATACAATTGTGTGGAAATAGTGGTGCGCCCGGGGAACGTAGCGTTCCTCTCAGGCCGTAAGAAGTCATGCATACTTAGATTTTATTTATCTCTGTGTTACTCGCTGTGTCTGAAGCCATGACATTTGTTTCATTCTGCATGCCTGGCTGGCTGCAGAATGCGGCCTTGTACACTTCATCCCAGCCAGTAAAGACACTACAACACATTCTACAAATTCAATCCCCCTAACCGCCCTCCATGTCCCTATCAAACACATCTCATGTTTGTTTCCTGGCAATTTGTGCTCACCATGAGGCGACGCATGGAGAGCCGCCTGACACTGGGCTTCTGTCAGCTGTGACCTCCACTCACACTTAATACTCTGTTTGTGCCAAAGCATCATGGCCTCTCCAGTGTCCTCTCCTCTCTGTCTGGACGCCATCCTCTCTGGATGCTCTTCTCTCTCCACTGCGGCCCCTATGCTCTCTCGTCCAGACACTCTCCTCATCACCAGTTGTCTTCTTGTTATATCGCTCAATTGGCAAATCATATTTTAGATTGTTCTCTGCATCTGAGAATGTTATTTACGCCGTCACAGTTGCAACAGAAATAAAAAGCATTTAAAAATGTGAAGTAACCCTAAATAATTCATAGCCAGAGATATCAAAGGTATCAACAATATAGTTTTGGAGAACTGTTTAGAGGCTATAGAGTTAACATACCCTTTTTTAAACAAGAAATAAGCATCTAACCATATTAGTCAGGAAACAGACTGCATATTAGATATTTGACAGCCCAACATTAGCAATTGCAAGTTGTATGAAATATGTTTGAGTATATCAATATTTTCTCTCCACCACAACCAAACCTCGCTCAGAGCTTTTAAAAGACTAGAGCCTGCCCTGCTCTACGCCACTTAATAGCATGTTATTTGTGTACCTCGGTGTGCCAAGCATTCCCCATCCAGGCACACAAATTAGCGCCAGAGACTTGACCCCCACTTAAAGCAAGGGGCAGGCTGGGAAATTGGAATTTAGACGCTATTACAGTTATAGCAGAACACTCCCCAGATGTGCCTCAGAGATACAGTGGTGTTTGGCAAATGTTCTTGTCTTAATTAACACACAAAGAGGGACTTAAACACAGACATGCCAACATGCAGATATTTCCAGAAACCTGTGCACATAAAGGAATGCATGCACGCAGAAACACACGAACGAAAAGACAATAATGATGCAACTTGTCTGCACGCCTGCTCATGGTCAGTGGTCATTCACTCACAGTCCCTGAGGGTTGTGAAGCCCATGTTTACACAACACGGGTTCGATAGTGCCAGATCGCATATTAAACCACACTATGACAGGACCCAAAGTCACAGGACCCTGATATGGGACATTTATAAGTAATAATCATCTCCATGAAACAATAACACTAGCCCTGGTTACTTACTACAAGAAATTAACCTCGAGTTTCTGTTTAGAGACCAGGCTCCAAAATACATTCAGAGTAAGAGAAGACAAACACAAACACAGAGATATGTGCAGCTTATAGAATGGATTTGTCTGTGGATTACAAATAATGAAAGACCTATCAGCTTGAGAATACAGGAATGTTTATGGATGGGTTTTCACAGCCATCAGAATTTAGATCTAGTGCCAATTATTTGTCCTTTCTGTTGCCTAATGTGTTGTAAACAGTATATAAAAAAGCACATTAATTAGAAATGATGACGTTTGATGTATACCACATCCATATGCCGATCTCAATCCTGATACAATTCTACTGCTCCATAAGCAGCACCAGTCTGTCTGCTCAGATCAGATGTTCTTTGCTAGGAAGTGTTGTTTTTCTCTCACATTTTGATCTGCTCATATCATTAAAACCATCCAAAAATGTTAACCAACAGTGACAGGAAAAGGGAATTGCATATTGAAATATGTAATTTTTCTACATTTGCACCTGCGTTCTCTTTCAGAGACTACATCCGTGCGAATGTGGAAATCACATATGGGTCACAGAAAATGTGTAAAAAAGTCATGGAAAACATTCTTCCAACTGGGTTCTCAGTCGGGTTGTAATGGTGGGCTAGAGAAATCCTGTGCTTTTTCAGAGCCTGGGTCTCTCTGGTGTTCTTAGAGTACCCTTTCCCAAAGAGGACTGCCCTAGAGTGAAACATCTTACTGCTTGGGGTGGGGAAGGCGGGGAGGGCATGGAGTGCAGATGAGCAGTACCGAGACTGTGTCCTTTGAGCCCCTGCCAAACCAGAAACATTAGATTGGAAATAAGCTGAATACTCAATTTAAAAAAGGCATTTGCACCATAAAACTTCAGAAAATCAGAAAATAACAGAAAAATTACATTTTAGATGTATTTCTGGAATAACATCACACATTTCTATAAAACCCATTTCTTTCTACCCCCCCCCCATACCCAGTGACTTAGCTATGGAGAGAATTATTCTCTATCCTCTTAATAAAAAGAATTAAGTTCTCTCCTGATGTGAGCGCCTGTGAAATATTTAATTCTGTTAATTAGGCCAACAGATTTGACGTAGACTTCTCCTTTGTCCTACAAATCTCCTCTGGACAAACCTGTAACTACTGGTAGCATGGAGCACATACCTTACAGGCGAAGCAAAACAGCGCATGACCAGAGATCCTCAAGACTGTCAAGGAATACAATAGAACTAGCACAGGACAAGCAGTGGTATATTTCCTCCATTTCTACAGTACCTATGAACTCCTTGTAAGCTGCAGGACATGTGCAGATGAAAGAAAGGTGAGTGGTTTATACTTCATTGATATGCAGCTGGTGTCCCTCTTTTTCTGCATTGCACCGTATCATCAAATGTGCATCACAACATGATGATGGTATCACAGCCAGAATACGTCTGATCATCAGTTGAAACATGACATAATGTAGCCACCTCCTTTCCCCACATAGCTACAGGTAGAGAAGCAAAAAGCCTGCTGCGATCTTCCCATCTCTGCAACACCAGGTAGGAGGGAAGAAGCAATCTGTCCCAAATCTCAGGTGGTTGCTGTGCAATCAATGTTATGTATACCTCTGCTACAACTTGACATATTCCATTTCTCCCCCTCTCCCCCTCCCTCTCCCTCTCACCCCTACCATGTAGCTGAACAAACTGTGGCTATGTCCCAGCTGGTGTGTTGTTTTCAGAGCAGTGCCTCAATATGATGGGTGAATTCAGGTTGAAACGGGTACAGGAGTTGATCCTGTCATGTTCTGGTCATGGATTGACCCGTACATTAGGATTCATCTCCAACGGTACCCTATTTGTAGTATTTGTAGTGAACTAGGGAATTAGGCAACAGAAAGCAATTTGGGGCGCAGACTCACAGATACACGTATCCTGTAACACCATCTACACTGTGTAACATGCTCATCTACACTATGTAACATGTTCATCTACACTATATAACATGCTCATCTACACTATGTAACATGGTAGTCTAAATGATGTAACATGCTCATCTACACTATGTAACATGCTCATCTACATCATGTAACATGCTCATCTACACCATGTAACATGTTCATCTACACTATATTACATGCTCATCTACACTATGTAACATGCTCATCTACATCATGTAACATGCTCATCTACACCATGTAACATGTTCATCTACACTATATTACGTGCTCATCTACACTATGTAACATGCTCATCTACACTATGTAACATGCTCATCTACACTATGTAACATGCTCATCTACATCATGTAACATGCTCATCAACACCATGTAACATGCTCATCTACACAAAGTGTCCTGTTCTTGTAGTTTACATAGTTCAGTTATGCGTGTATATATTTGGAGCTGTTCCTAACACCTCTGAGTTTTGTTCATGCAATAATAATTAGCATGAAGTCCTCGGAGGCAGAGGGATATGCTGTTTGAGAAACTAAAATCGGCTGGCATTCCGACTTCGATGCGGCCTGAGATTGGAAGGTTGTGAGTTCAGTCCAGGGGTTCAAGCCTTTGTTATGTTGAGCTGATCTTTATAGGTATGGTTTATTATATTGCTGGTGAGTATTTTGGGGAATGTTTAGATTCTGCTTTAGATTCTGTTTCTTGTTTTTGGAACAACCAAAACCCCTGAGTTATGGTCACCACACAACAAGTTCAGAAAGAAACCCATAATAACACTGATGTTTAAAACGAAGCTGCCACTTCCCGTTATATAGTAGACTAATCATTATTGCATGTAAACATTTGTCTTTCCCTGTGGCAAATGTGTCTGCTCCTGCTGACCTTTCACAAGCATATTTGCTAAGTGACACATTGTAACCACACTGGGAATGGAACGGATCTATTCAAACTGCAGGGGCATCTTCAAACAATGTTAATTATTAGACAACATATTAATAATAATATATTAATAATAATGTCAATGGATTCTCTTGTTTGATTAAAATTGTATTTGAACTACAACAATGGAGAATATTAAAACAGTGTTTAAAACTGAAATCTAAATAACGCCCCCACCCAACTCTGTTTGCCTGTGTAATGACTAAAAAACGAAATCCCAAATGTGACTACATTTGTCATCCTGGAACAGTCCTGTATTTCTGACAATTTTTACAAAAACTGTCCTCTCATCATTAATTATTTCAGGCTACAAGTGTAGACCCAAAGATTTTCAGCAAATTACATTAATTATGTGGGGTTTAGTAACAAATATCACTTTCCAGTTATTACATTTTGTGACTGTTTAGGTGCTTTAATAATTTTTTGGACGAACAAGTTAATAGCTTAGGCAAAATTTTTAAGAGATTTAGTTTGACATGAAGAGGAAAATATAATGACTGGTGGTGTCAATGTAACACAAATGAGTTGGGTCATTTGGCTGTTGACAATGATCATTACGAAAGGTTAAAATGCTTCCTGATGGAGCTTAACTGAGACTATTAATGGATAGCACCACTCACTAGGCTGCATAATAGCCATTGTTATCAACAGTCTACAGACACCAGGGCCATATTCATGGCCAATATTTGACCAGGGGATTGTTACTGTTTTGTCTGAATTATACTGGTGGCTTGGATATACAATGACATTTCAGATAGTGGAAAATAAAATTTTCATCAAATTTACTTAAGAAGGATGGCCATACTAATTGCTTGGTTTCCATAGAAATCATGTTTTGTTTTCAATACTAAGTAACTCACATTAGACCAAATTATCATCAGCACCAATGAAGGATGCATTTAGAACACACATCAACAAAACCCAATCATTTCTGAGAACACTATTTATCGGCAGAGACAAAGTCACAGTAGGGCCTGGCTGGGCAGATACCCAGCATCCAGTGGTGTCTATGGGTTGCAGAAATCCTTGTATACTAAGGATATGTGACCAAGTACTAAACATGATAATCCAGAATTATAATCTGTCCAAATACTTTTGGCACTCAAAACAGTCAGACTATGTACAAATATTGCTCTAGTTTCTAAATAATTGAACTCATAGGTATATAAATCATACTGCTATGGGCATAAACACATAAACACACACACACAGTGGCTTTAGAAAATATTCAGACCCCTCAATTTTCTTCACATTTTGTTGCTTTAGGCCACATTTATTTGATTAAATAAAAAATGCCGTTAATCTACACACAATAGCCACTAATAGACAAAAACACTTTTTTAGAAATGTATGGCAATTGATTCAAAATGAAAAAACGAAATTATTCTCTTACATAAGTATTCAGACCCTTCGCCATAACACTCAAAATTGAGCGCAGATGCATTGTGTCCTTTGATTATCTTGGCCCTAGAATTTGATTTGAGTCCACATGTGGTATTCAACAATTCAGTTGATTGGCCATGATTTTGAAAGGCACACACATTCCTATATACGGTCTCTCACAGTGCCAAACCATAAAGCCAAATGATCTTTCTGTAGACATCACAGAATTGTGTCAAGGCTTAGATTTTGGGATAAAAAAAATCTAAAGCATTTAATGTACCAAGGTGCATAGTCGGCTTCATCATTGTGAAATGGAAGTTTGGAACCAGAAAGTACTAAATAAAGGGTCTCAATACTTTCCATTTTCAAAATACTGTCAGACATCTTTTAAAATGTTTTTCCACATGGGAAATTATGTAGATTGACTATTGTAATTTAAGTCAATAACACAACAAAATGTGGACATAGTGAGGGGATGGTAGGGTATTGTAGTCTAGTGGTCAACAGCATGGGGCTAGAGGGTATATTTTTCTGATCCAGTAGGCGATAAGGTGTAAAAACCCCTTAGACGTTTCCTGTCTAACCCTAATTGTTCACAGATCTTCACCTTGTGTTGTGTTGATGAATAATGTACCAGATGCCGGAAATTACAGTTTGGCACAAATATATACTCCACACAAAGACCAATAGTGATGCAATTAAATTTTCCTAAACTCTGAGTCTGGAAAGACTGAAATGTTTATTGGTGATATTTGTACTTATTTTGCACTTTAACGCTATATGTGTTACTCTGATCGGGACATTGTCATGTTCTGGACGCACAAACGTCCTTCTTTGCCAGCTCTGATCACATAGCCGAACAGTAGACCTGTCATGTTGATTGAGTAGACTTTTCATCTTAATGTCCGGAATATAGACACACAAGCTTTTCTCAATGTCAGTTAAAGGTCATTGGTATAAACTGAATAAAGGGCTGAGTTGACTGCCCTGTGTGATGTTAAACTGGTAGATATCAAAGGCTGCACAGATGTCTAACCTTGTTAATATACACTGCTCAAAAACACTAAGGGAATAGGGAATCATCACAGTTTAACACCAAGTAAATTAAACTTCAGGAATATCAATCTGTCCAGGTAGAAAGCATTAGCGACTGTAAATCAATGCCACCTGTTTAGGTGCAAATTAAAGTGTCAACAGATGCACTGGAAAGGCAACAGCAAGACAACCCCCAAAAGGGAATGATATTGCAGGTAGTGGCCACAGACAATTTCTCTCTCCTTATCCTTCCTGACTGATTCTCTTCTAGTTTTGCATTTTACTAGTGTCCTTGTCATTTTCGGATAGCATGAGGCAGTACCTGCAGCCCATTCATGTTGCACAGGCAGTCCAGCACCTCCAGGATGGCACATCTATAGGTGCCGTCACAAGGTTTGCTGTATCTCCCTGCACAGTCTCAAGAGCATAGAGGAGATACCAGGAGACAGGCTATTATACGAGGAGAGCTGGACAGGGCCATAGAAGGGTATCAACCTAGCAGCAGGATCAGTATCTGCTCCTTTGTGCAAGGAGGAACAGTAGGAGCACTGCCAGAGTCCTACAAAATGACCTCCAGCAGGCTACTGGTGTGCATGTTTCTGACCAAACAGTCAGAAACCTATGTCCTCAAGTGGGACCTATGCTCACAGCCCAGCACCATGCAACTTGATTGGCATTCACCAGAGGACTCCAGATTTGGCAGGTCTGACACTGCAGCCCTGTCCCCTTCACAGATGAGAGCAGGTTCACACTGAGCACAATGTGACAGACGTGAAAGATTCTGGAGATGCAGTGGTGAACAATATGATGCCTGCAATGTCATGAAGCATGATCCGTTTGGCTGTGGGTCAGTGATGTTCTGGGGAGGCATTTGCTTTGAGCGTCACATTGACTTCTACGTTCTAACCAACAGTAACCTGACCGCTGTTAGGTGCCAGGATGAAATCCTAAGACACATTGTCAGAACTTACGCAGGTGTAATGGGCACTGGGTTACTTTTGGCCCCAGGCTATTCCTGGCTTCATGTGGCCAGAGTGTGTACAATGGATGATGAAGGCATTGTTGCTATTGACTGGACCTCAAGTTCCCCAGACCTGAATCCAGTTGAGAACATTTGGGGCATTATGTATCGGTGCATCTAATGTCACCAAGATGCGCTACATACTGCCCAGGAGTTCACTGATGCCCTGATCCAGGTCTGGGTGGAGATCCACCAGGACTTCATCCATTGTCTCATCAGGAGCAGGCCCAGATGTTGTTGGGACTGCATGCAGGCATATGGGGGCCATACACACTACGGAGTCACATTATGAGTTGCCATGATGACATTCACACATGTTGGAACAGCCTGTGATTGTCTATTGTTTACTTCGATTTTTGGTCTGATTTTGAATCCAGCAATCAATCGGTTGGTGATTTTGGTTTCCATTGACTGTTGTTACGTCATCTTCTCAACAAATTACACAATGTACAGTAAAGATTTTAATCTTTAATATATTTCATTCATTGAGACCCGATGTGTGATTTTAGTGTGTCTTTCCATTATTTTGATCAGTGTACATGGTTGATAAAAAAGAAACCAGATCATTT
Source organism: Esox niger (assembly GCA_016801105.1). Lineage (NCBI taxonomy): Eukaryota > Metazoa > Chordata > Actinopteri > Esociformes > Esocidae > Esox > Esox niger. The sequence continues at coordinate 21,649 of JACXGJ010002531.1, read as the reverse complement.
TCTAAAGCTTAATAAGTGCTTTTTAAAAACAAAAACAAAGAGTGAATAACCAAAACATTCCCATCTGCAATTTAATAATATACAATTGTCTGTCAACACTACCACAATTTGAGAATAAATGATGAAATATTTGATTGTCAGTGAGAAGCATACAGTGAGGGGGAATGGCATTTGATCCCCTGCTGATTTGCCCACTGAAAGAAATTATCAGTTAATAATTTCAATGGTAGGTTAATTTGAACAGTGAGAGACAGAAAAACAACAAAAATAATTCAGAAAAACACATGTAAAAATTGTTATACATTTATTTGCATTTTAATGAGGGAAATAAGTAATCGCCCCCTCAGCAAAATATGACTTAGTACTTGGTGGCAAAACCCTTGTTGGCAATCAAAATTTTCCCTCACTGTATATATTGTAGCCCCTAGGTCTACAGCAATATGTAAATTACATGCAATTGTAAATAACTTTTTTCAGGCATTTTTATTCTGGATAGTTATTTTAAATACCAACATACTAGGAATTGGAGTGAGTTCAGGTGGCCCACAGTTGAATTTGCTGCCCTCTCAAGATTCAAACCCATGTCACCCATGTGGAAGGCTGTGTCCTTAACCAGACCACAGAGCTGTACATTTGACAAGACTCAGTATAGTCTTTTGTGTCTACCCTGAAAATATCCTCTTTTGCCACTGTCCGTTTCAATAGCTAATTGGCCATTCATGAATGATATTCATACAGTTAAACTGACCAACGTTTCTTATTAAGTTTACATCCACCACAAATAGCGTCTATGAAATGTATGGCGTTTGCCACTGGCCATATTAACAGCATATTAGCCAGTAATATGCTTTGCCAGTATCTACTAACTTATTGGAATAGTCAAGAATTTAGCAATATGGGACAGACCATTTGAGTAGGACAGGGGGTCCGATCTCAGACATAAATAATGAATTAGAAGACATGATTTAATTTGAGGATCATTTTGACTAACATGATCAGATCTTAAGACAAAAAATACACATTAATGAAATGACAATTCATATCATTTTGAAATTTTACGAAGGCCTTCTGAGGCAATAGACAGCTGCCTACCTTGCCTAATGGTAGCGGCCACCACTGGTAAGAGCAAAAATAAATACCGGACAGGTAATGTATGGGGAAAGTCAAGGTGAGTATTAGAGAACTGGACAAAGTAATAGAAAAATCACCCATGCTCACGTGGTTGTTGCCTTGAAGAACTCCAATCAACTTCTTGGTGTGGTCTTCCCACATACAGCTCCGGAAAAACAGCAATATAGCAATATATAAAAAATTAAGAGAAAACTGCACCTTTTTCTTTCCAAAAGAAGTCGAAAAGGTTTTGAGTGAGGAACAGAAGGGTTCGAATTAAGAGACAACTGCAAATGTTACGCTTCTGTTCCTCACTCAAAACTAAGTCAACAAGGAGCTAATGGAAGATCTAAAGAATCTTGTTTACGGTAGAGATAAGGAGAGGGATATAAAATAATTATTTAGATACAGTGAGGAGAACAAGTATTTGTTACACTGCTGATTTTGCAGGTTTACCTACTTACAAAGCATGTAGAGGTCTGTCATTTTTACCATAGGTACACTTCAACTGTGAGAGACGGAATCTAAAACAAAAATCCAGAAAATCACATTGTATGATTTTTAAATAATGAATTTGCATTTTATTGCATGACATATGTATCTGATCACCTACCAACCAGTAAGAATTCCGGCTCTCACAGACCAGTTCGTTTTTCTTTAAGAAGCCCTCCTGTTCTCCACTCATTACTTGTATTAACTGCAACTGTTTGAACTTGTTACCTGTATAAAAGACACCTGTTGTGACGACCACGCCATCTACTGCCCATCCTCCCCCTGCAGGAGGCGGGCTTCGGCGTTCGACGTCACCGACCTTCTGACACCATCGCCCCATCTCATCAACTCATTGCACCTGTTGTCTCGTTTAGCGCCCCTGATCATCATTTAGTCATTCCCCTCAGTATATATGTTCCCTCTGCTCCCTTTGTCTTTGTGTGTTATTGTCTCTACTCAGAGCAGATGTCAGATCTATTAAAAGACGCAAACTTACCCGCTCCGCAGTCCGCTCCTTCTCTCCAGTCGTCCATAAGTCCTGACACCTGTCCACACACTCAATCAAACAGACTCCAACTTCTTCCCAATGGCCAAGACCAGAGAGCCGTGTAAGGACATCAATGATAAAATGTTATACTTGCACAAGGCTGGGATGGGCTACAGGACAATAGGCAAACAGCTTGGTGAGAAGGCAACAACTGTTGGCAAAATAATTAGAAAATGGAAGTTCAATATGACGGTCAATCTCCCTCGGTCTGGGGCTCCATGCAAGATCTCACCTCGCAGGGCATCAATGATTATGAGAAAGGTGAGGGAACAGCGTAGAACTACAGGCAGGACCTGGTCAATGACCTGAAGAGAGCTGGGACCACAGTCTCGAAGAAAACCATTAGTAACACATTACGCTGTCATGGATTAAAATCCTGCAGCACACGCAAGGTGCTCAAGCCAGCGCATGCATCTGAAGTTTGCCAATGACCATCTGGATGATCCAGAGGAGGAATGGGAGAACGTCATGTGGTCTGATGAAACAAAAATAGACCTTGTTGGTCTAAACTACACTCGCTGTGTTTGGAGGAAGAATAAGGATGTGTACAACCCCAAGAACACCATCCCAACCGTGAATCATGGAGGTGGAAACATCATTCTTTGGGGATGCTTTTCTGCAAAGGGGACAGGACGACTGCAGTGTTTTGAGGGGAGGATGGATGGGGCCATGTATCGCGGGATCTTGGCCAACAACCTCCTTCCCTCAGTAAGAGCATTGAAGATGGGTCATGGCTGGGTCTTCCAACATGACAACGACCCGAAACACACAGCCAGGGCAACTAAGGAGTGGCTCCGTAAGAAGCATCTCAAGGTCCTGGAGTAACATAGCCAGACCTAACCCAATAGAACATTTTTGGAGGGAGCTGAAAGTCCATATTGCCCAGTGACAGCCCCGAAACCTGAAGGAGCTGGAAAAGGTCTGTATGGAGGAGTGGGCCAAAATCCCTGCTGCAGTGTGTGCAAACCTGTTCAAGAACTACAGGAAACATATGATCTCAGAAATTGCAAATACCTTTTCTGAAGTATCAAATACTTCTGTCATGCAATAACATTTTAATTAATTATTTAAAAATCATACAATGTGATTTTCTGGATTTTTGTTTTAGATTCCTTCTCACACAGTTGAAGTGTTCTTATGATACAAATTGCAGACCTCTACATGCTTTGTAAGTAGGAAAACCTGCAAAATCAGCAGTGTATCAAATACTTGTTCTCCCCACTGTATGTCACGGAAAGCTGTGAAGACCATCATTAAGAATAGATGGCAACACCAGGACATTGCAAGGATCATAACTTACCGCAAAGCTAGGAAGTATGCTTACAAAAGACATGGCTTGGTATTCAGCTTAATGTGCATTCTGTGTCTATACTTTTCACAAGCAGGTTTTAAATTGACTACAAGGTTTTGTAGTCAATTGAAAATTACAACATTTAAACCACCCACAGGCCGTTTGATGAATGGAAAAGACATTTAACAAAACATGGAAATGTTTTATGACATTCAGGTATTTTAAGTATAAAGTTATTTACATGGCATAATGATTTCCTACAACATTAAGTGTGTGTTCTTACTAGAACAAAAATATAGTGAACTACTTAGAATTTTGGCAACCAGGAAATGATCCAACAATTTTACTTGTTGCCATCTGCAATTGTTTGTTTGTGGAGAGATGATCATGTGTCTTAGTGATGCCAGTAGAAGAAAGGGAGTGTGTGCTTTGCCATTTGCAAGCAAAAGATGGTAAGTGTAAATTCAGCATTGTAGGATGTGCTTTATGTGCACCCAAAACATTTCTGTTGAGTAAATGTGAAACACAGTATTACAGTATGCACTGTGCACTTCTCTTATATGCTGTATATAATAATGAAAATTATCTAATTATTATCTAATATTTTGATTACATTTGGTTCATAAGAATTTAACCAAATGTAATAGAAGGGGTACCAGGGCTACTAAACATCAAAATAATTTTGTATAGCCTGTTTTTCATAACTCATCTTCCAAGGAGTCAAATTAATTCTGAAAGTCACTGAATGCATTCATTTTGTGATATGTTAGCAAAATAATATCACATACTGTATTTTATATAACTAACTATAGCATGAAAATCTGTCTGAATTTCTTCAGGACTGATCACGGTCTGCAGCTTGCTCTGATCACAGTGTAATCAAATAGGCAAGGAGAGTGCCCGTCCATGGTGGTTTGGCGAATGTTCAACCTTCTGTCTCATAAGCTAGAACAAGCTGAAAATTGTTGTGCAGTAGTCAAAAAGCAGATATATATTTTTCCCACAGCAAATGTAGTCATCATAGGAGTTTTTTGTTTCTCACACAAATATTCCTCTACTGAGGTCAATAAAACCAATAGGCCATTGAAAATTCTAGTGCACAAACATGAGTGGCACTGATTCATCCAAACAGTTTTTCCCAGAAATGTATTTTAAGAAATAACAAAAGGCCTGCTGTTCATTCGCAATCACAGTGAAGACCACAATAGAAGTGACAGCCACAGCCCCCGTTCCCCCAACTTCAACACACTGGTCACCTTACTCTGGGTTTGTCTGTATTACATCATATAATCTCTTCTTTAACCAAGCAAAGAAGAAACCGAACACCTAAGTTGCCATGGTGATGTATAGTACAGTGGAATAAAAGTCCTGGTTGCCGTGGGGACGGGTGTATATTGAGTTAAAAGCTCCCTAATAATAAACCCAAAACACACTCCTCCGGGAAGGAGGAAAAGACAGATGGAGGGACAGACCTGATTCTTAATTTACAGAGTTAAAAGTGATTAAATTGAGGTCATCACTTTCAGTTGATAGCATGAAATAACTCAGTTTTACAGTGTAAGAGCTGGATAGTTAATGTATACCATTGTGCTATTTCATCTGTTACTCAACACAAGGTGACCAGATGTCCCCAGTTCTGGAGGCCTGACCCTGGCTAGAGAGATAATAAATAGGTTGATAATAACAAGCTTTAGTCTAATCACAATTAAATGTAAAAAAATATTTGGTCTATATCCCTGTACCAAACTCTCCTACAAACCTTTTATGAGCACGTTGAATCAGTTATGCATCAGTGATGCCATGTTACACACTGCAAAACAACCATGCCCTTGGCCAGAAAGTGTGGCATTACGTAACGTCACCATTACGCCTACAGCATCGGCAAGCAAACTTAATCTGAAACTTTTACATTTAACCACATTTGAAAGGACAATTGTGGAAAGAACTATGTGCATCTATTCCAGGTTTCCATTTCTAAGTTCTGGACAATGCACTTGATTCTGCTCACCTCTTTTTGTTTCACACACTGTAATGATATTCAATTTACGTAAAAACAAAACGTTTTCCATCCAAACAATTCCATGGCATACAGTCTTACCCCAAAGCCATGTATTAAGACAGTATGGCCAGATTTAGAACGGCCTTCATTCTAGCATCCCAATTTAGAACGTTTCAGAGTGCCTCCTACAATTCCTTATGAGATGATGAGCTGTAAACAATCCAACTGTTACATCACCAAATAAACAGATGTTTTCACTGATTAACATTCAGGGTTTGTAGCCAAATCCACCCTGTGTTGTGGTGTCAACAAATTACATGCGTTCACTGGACATCATCCTAAAAACGATCAGAAACCAACAGCTCAACCTGGACATGCAAATTACTGCTTATTATCACCATACAGCTACGGATGCAAAAGAAACGCTCTGGATGTGTTCCCTGGCCAAACTCTGTACACCCGCAATCTCCCACCCCAGTTAGAGAGCAGTAGGCAGCTGCGGCGCTGGGAGCCATACACACCCTCTGGCCTGTGAAATGGATGCTCTCCAGAACAGACAGTGGTAGACACAGAGCCTTGAGCGTTATGTAATTACCCACTGTAGCTCCGCGCTGTAGAGGGGCGAGCCGCCAAACAAGCCTCGCTGCGGAGCAGAGCAGAGCGCAGGAACCAGGCAAATCCCTAACAAAGCAGCCTTCACTCTCTCTTCCTGTGCCCCCCCCCCCCCGCCGCCGTGCATAAACCACTGATGGAACAATAGGCCTCCCTGCTGCCGGGGAACCACGGAGCGGAGGGACGGATACACACACTTATACACACCCTTATATACACACAGGCACGGCCTGAGCATGCTCACACGTGCACACAGACACACACAAACACAGAATGGGGATTACAGCAGTAGAACAACAGCACCAATGGGAGACCAGGTCCTATCAGGGAACACCAGGTTTCACGCATAGAATTTGTATGTAATCAGAGGAGCCTGCGACGATCAGGGAAGAAGCACAGGCACAGACTGTCACACCGATGAGAGTGTGAGGCGAGGTGAAAGCTCAGTCACTGTGACTGACATAGGATTAAGTAGGCGCGTGTGCGCGCGCAGGCTGCTTTAGGGTGCGTGAAAATCACCTACCAATACATGCCACTGCCCAGCTTTTTAAATTTAGAATCCGTTTTTTCCCGACCAAATAACTTTCCATCCATTTCTGTCACTCTCTCTCTCTGTCATCATAACTGTGCAGCTGTGTCCTCCCTCTGTGTTTGTCCATGAGCAGGGAGGAGTTCTGGGGGCTGGTTGCAGTCGGGTTACACCCAGCCAGTCAAGGTGCATTGCGGGAGAGCAATGTCAGCGCCTTTCGCAGCTGCTGTTTATTTCTTCCAAATTCAACCACAGTTTATAACCCAGTCACCTGTCAGACAGAAGGACAGGTAGCCCAGAGAAAGGAAGCCGGAGGCGGGGCTTATTCTACCATATGAGCCTACTGTACATTTCCTCTTATGTATTCTACATGGTTTGCTTTATTTTTACTGTGGGTTTCTTATGAAACACAGGGCGGTGAAGTTGAGCAGAGTTTTTGTGAATCTGCATTGCTATGAACAGACCTGATAAGGTGTGATGTGGCAGAAAATAAAAATAGCAGCACTCATGAGTGCCGAGGTACTGAAAAGCAATTAGATACACAAATACATTAACTTCAGGTTCAAACTATAGTGAAGTGCTAACAGACAAGTTTCTCAGAGTTAGCATAGTAACATAAAAAAGTTGGATTTTTGAGTAACTATCCCTTTAAAATGTGAACAAGGAAAGACCTGGTCTCAATGACTGAGCATCATTTTTACTTGTGATATCCGTCACATATTGCCATGAAAAATGATGATCAGATGTCATGGACACACTCATTACTCATGAGAACTCCTTATTTGACAGTCAAATGAACAATGAAATGTGTTCCAGTGAAAAACATCAGTCCATACATAGAAAGACAGGAGGGAAAGACTGGAGGGAAATCAATCAACCTCTGTTTCCAGTAGTCATCAACCTTTATCTCTCCTATGGCAGACCTCTGAACCACCCAGAATCTCAAGACAGAACAAATGGAGCTGACCTTCATGCTCAACACACTAAAATGAATTCACCTTGGTATCCGCCTTGAAACCTAGCTACCAAATACTGTGATCTATTGGGCTGGAATAAATACAATGCGTGAGCGTGGATGACAGAGTAGTCAAGAGACTGAGACCAGGATTCAAATCTGATCAGCAGTGGCCTGTGTTAGCCAAGCAACACATTACTCTTGCTGTCTGATGCGTACATGCTTAAGTACTGGCGGCTTCCAGTGTTATCTATCGCAGGCATAAGTCGACCCGATACAAGTGCGAACACTTAAACACAGGGTGGTCAACACCTCAGTAAGGCCAACTTGTCCAGAGTAACTTACAGGGGCAAAAAGGTTGATACATTGGCACAGTCTGAGATTTGAACCAGCCACCTACTGTAATGTGCCCCTGGTCAAATGCTCTGACTACTGGGCGTCATGTCTTTTGGTCTCTTTCCTTCATCCATTATTTATAGGACTGGTAAGTGGATTCATTGCATTTCAACATCGGGGCCATTGTCTAGCGTGGTAAAATCGTTTCCCATTTCTCCTCAGATCCCTCCTGCCTTAAGGTATCAGTTCCGGTCATCACACTCAACTTGTCCAATCACGTTCTTAGACTTACCTAGACTTAACTAGTCCCAATTAGGAGATTTCAATCAGCCAGGACTGAGACGGGATCTCTGACTGAGATCAATTGAACAGTCCACCACCCCCAAGCCTCATTCAAGGTAGAGAGAGATGGAGTCCTACAGTTCTAGCCACAGCTCTGCTAACATAAAAATGAACATCCCTCCTTCCAGGCAGCAGCTGCTTAGGAGGGTTTTCAGTGGTTACACCAAGGTTGAGACTGGGTCAACTGTTAAAGCTTTGAGCTTCCAACATTGTGTGAGCTGTAGCAGTCAAGCAGGGATCGACGGTTAGAGGAGCTACCGCAAATTAACCAGAGCCTGGGAGTCTGGAGGGCATCCCAAACGGCACTGCACTCACTATATAGGGCACAACATTTGGGCTCTGGTCTATTTGGGACACACGCAGCCTATGAGTCACGTGAGAAGAACAACAACATAGAAGATATCAGTTCAACAGGACCAAGGAGATGAATCGAGGGCCAAGGTGGCCCACTCCATCACCTGGGCTGCTACCCACGCAACCTGCAAAGCTCTAATCAGATGGGGAAGCAGCACATACAGTCAGGTAATTAATGACATAACACAACGACAATCCTCAAGTAGATTCACTGGAGATATCCTAGCATAACATTTGAATCATCCATGATACAGGGCCCCGTTCAGAGTGTTCCAGTGTCAACAATTGTTACATTTACAAAGCAGCATTGTAAATGTTTAAAACAGGTAGCTAGCTATGCACACTATACCACTGAGACGCACCCCTTAAATCCGATTGATGCTGGAGACCGGGAGAGAACAATGTCCATACAAGGCAGGCTGGACAACAACCTTTGTATAATGGGCTATTGATCAGATGCTCATGACTTTGCTTTAAACTGGAGAGTGCATGTGCAGAAGACGGGAGGTCTGCGTCTTAAGCCCCCTATGCATGCATATACTGGCAAACCATTGTTTGACTAAAATGTAGGAATAATCTGGCCTGTGACTAATGTATGAAGCATGACCAGCTTCAGATCTGTTTATGCTGTGACCTTGTCTTATCTAAGGTTACCTCCATACTCCTCAGATACAACGGTCCAGAGCATGGTAACAATAAACAAAAATATCACATCACACTGGGTTGTTGCTATGTAAAACGACCCTGCAACCCTATGCAAAATTCCCAACAGATATTGGCAATGCCCTGAAGTACACCTAAATCTGTACACCGAACCAGTTAACTTTCTGTGTTGGCCATGTATCAGCGCAGATATAAATAATAAAATGTGTATTCTGTTGAACATAAGGATGAGCACTCATTCCCATCCGGAGTGGCCACATACAACATGTTCTGGTCGATAGACAATGGCTGCAAAAAGGACAACAAAGTGTACAAACACACCCCTGGTAATTCCAGAGTGGTCTTTGTACACAAAAGCTCAGGAAGGTATTAATAGACAAAAAAATGCACTACACAGGATGTTAAGAGCAACCATTAGCGCTAATTTATATTCACAGTGTTCCTTCATCATCCAACCATCTAGCCATTCAACCAAACAGACTCTACATACAGTATTAATGCCTACTGTACACATTAAACCATTAGATTCATTCAAATGTGTACTGTTCTTACCCTTATCAAGAACAAACCCAGTCACATCTCTTCCTGCTTTAGACATTCATATTAACCACAATAACACCAAACCATTGGCATGTATGCTTTTATTTGCTGAGCCACCAACAGTGATTTAAGGCTAGGACAGAAGGTAAGAGACACCTTCTAAAAACAGCAGCGTATGTGCGCAGCCAGGAGTTATTTTCTCTCCTGACCGTGCGTGACCTGTCTAGAAAGAACTACCTGTCTTTAGTTACAACCTACAACTAAAGGGCCAGAGTTGTTCCGGGTCAGGTCACATGGTCCAAGAAAAAATTCCAGGACCTAGCTATGTGACGGAAACAGAAAGTTAACCATTGTTTTAGTAGTGGTACGAAAGAGTGCTAACAACAATGTCTGAGTAGAGAGAATAGACTGAAGTGCTTTGTTAATAGATAAAACCAGGGTCCTGTTTCTCAATAACAAGTTTAACATATAAATATGCAACAGCAATGCTGTTTGTCAGGATGACAGAGTAATATTATATGGTCATTAATATTTGATCGTTGTGCTTCTAAATAACATAAGTCAACTTAATAATTTGCTCATATTATTTACAGTCTTACCCAGTCTCAATTATCAACTGCTACTTCTTTATCTATCATTTTAACAGGTCTGATTGTACAGCTGACTGGGAGCAGTCACTACAACAACTTCCATCACATATATTCCAAAGAATTACTTCTTTCCAAGTTCAGTCATCTCTTTTCTCTAGTAATATGTACTTATTTCGATTTTTGTTTTTGACAAGTCAAAGACATATACAAACCTAACTGCAACTGTTACCTGACATAATACATTAATTTACTAAAACCTTAGGTCTCCCTTAAGTCACATTCCATCAAATCAAACAGCTGTGTAGATTTTGTGATGGAATAGGTCATTGTGCAGATTATCATGTTGTAACAGATTGGTAACAGAAATACAAAACATAAATGCCCATCGCCTTGGTCAATGTTGACAAAATGGCACCAAAATACTGAAATTCTGCAAGAATACACACTGTTAGTTTGGTATAAAGAGGATTTCTCTTAATGTCCGCTCCCCTCCTTTCAACAAAAAACACTAAAAAACATTGTAGGCATGATGACCATGATACAGTTTCACTACTAAACTGTGTAAAATAAAGAAACAGTCCTCCATCTTGGTTCAATGTCTGTTTTAGACGCAGCCAGTTCATGTGTAGACTGAGTCAATCATCAATGGAGCCCAGAGGGAGTATATCTTGTTCTGCGGTCCTGCAGAAATCATCATGGAGGTCCCATCTCCACTGCAGCCTCCACTCTCTTTTCATCCATCTCTACAGCTCAGAATCCACCTAGGGGCCATCCATGAGAAGCACCGACTTACATTTCAGCATCTTCCAACCAAAGAATAGATCCCAGTTCAGAGGGTAAAAGGTTAGAGGTCACCACTCTGAGGCTCTGGGTTGCGGCCTTCCTGGTTGCGGTTGCGCCCCAGTCTGGGGAAGCGCGATGAGGCTTTGGAGCGGGCCAACTTACTGCTCCCATCACTGGCCACTGGACTGTCCCTGGAATAAAAGAAGACAGAGTTTAGGAAAGCCACAGTTATACATAAACCAGAGCTTAAGGCCGGAGCTTGAAGTTCTGAGTTCTTGTGAATGTGCCATTTAAGGCATACAGTCTACACAAAAAGTATCATACAGTTTACTCAAAAAGTATCAACACCATGAAATTCAGCAGAAGCAAATGCAAAACACAGACGAATCAAATAGTGAATCATATGTCGGCCTTAAACATGGGGGAGCCATATACATTAATTTCAACAAGAGAAACTATTTCTCAAACACAATGCATTTTTTGTGTAGTATGATATCTGTTTCAAAATTAGCATCACCCCTAAAGAATATTTTAAATAAAACTAAACATTGGTGTCTGTTTAGTTTAGCTTGTCTCAGTCACCAGGAACTATATTGATGCTTTTCACCGGTTCCACTAAACAGGGTAATAGTTGCAGATTTGGAGCTGTTGCAGATTTGACAAGAAGATGCATGTGCATATTGTCCCCCACGCATGGTCAGGAAGACAGTGAGAGAGGCAAAGAAGAATCCAAGGATCCCAGTTTCATAAGTGCAGTCTTGTAGAATCTTGGGGTTATCAACTCTGAAAATCAAATGATAGCTGCCACTTTAATGTCAACAATTGTGTGTTCTGATCAGATGTGACAAAATTGTTACTTTGTGACTATGTATACCATCAACCGGTTTGTAGACAATAGGGGACCGCATACAGGCAAAAACATCTGATACAAGGTTTCAAATGCTTCTTGAGTTGACTGCTGCCAACTGTTGGCACTAAAGGTGACAATTTGGACTGGGTTGATATCTAGTTACTTCCTGTAAGAGGAATGATGACTAGTGCAGCTGTTGACGAATCAGGTTCTCGTCGCTCTCTTTTTCTCTCTTCATCCCAGACCTCTTCACCTCCCTCCTAACCAGGAGAGAACATGGCCAGACCAGGGATCGCTAAGCCATTCATAAAAGAGGTCACCATTTGAAGGGTCATCTGTGACCCAGACAGCTCTACTGTTCAAGGGATATAGCAAGATTCTGGCACATAATAATATTTTTAATACTTTCCCAGTGTCAGATTAACCTGTGGGCACAATTTCTACATCTCTGCATATACTAGTGTACCTGCAGACTTCCAATCAAAGCACTAATGCTAGAATGCACTGGCTTGGAAATCTACCTTAAACTTTCATTATAATGTATGCAGGGACACGACAATGGTGTCTATGAATAAATCTAACTCTTGAAAAGTAGAAAAATGTCTTAGCTGCCACAATCTGTCAGTGCTCCTTTAATGTAGATATCAGTGGTTAGATAAACCCAGCTCTTTATTGGATCTCAGTGTTTCAGAACCTCTGTGTTGACTGTCACTATCAGCTGCCACGGAACAGGAAATTACATTCTTGTCAGGATCTGTGATTGGCCGTGAGTGGTCACAGCCTCAAATGGTGTGGAAATTGGTGTGAATGAGGGAGGAAATGACTGGGTCCTACAACTGGGCTGGCACAAAAAGACACTTACAAGGTGTTCACAAAACAACTAGTATTATCTACTGCTTCACATGTGTCACATGTGTCAGGAAATTGAATATTATAGACGTTTTGTCTATAATGTCCTCAATTCAAATTAAGATGCACACTACAACGCACATGCATGCATGCACGCACGCAAACGCGCATACACACACACACACCACACACACGCATAAACACACACACACACAAACACACACAGCGTGGTTACTCACTGGCAGAAGGGCAGCAGGTGTAACAGAGTCTCCTTGGTGGGTTCGGCAGAGAACTCTGGCAGAGTCTGGATGAGCTTGTTCAACACCATCCTCAGGTAGGACTGTAGCTGCTTCCGACGCTCTTCCACAAACTTGGGGTCCTGGGGAAGACACTGAGCCATTAATACTGCCGGTAGAGAATGAGGCAGAGGCGGCAACCTGATGACATGAATGTGAAGGAAGGTAAACATGAGGACATTCTGCATGTAGAGTAGGGGAGGAAAGGGTCTAAGAGCATGTAGAGGAGGGAAAAGCAGATAAGTGGATAAGTGTGTAGGGTTGGAGGGTGGAGAATGAGGCCAGCTGTCAGATTAGCAATGGTCCCAGCTGCCATGTCTTATTTAATGGTTTGTTTATATGGAGATGTCACCCTGGTTAAGACTTTAAGATTCATGATGCATGACTCATACTCTGGGGTAAGAGAAGTAAGGACCGCTGATTTTGTGTGTTTTTCATTCATGTAGAAAAACGATATCTCTAACCAGACTAGGGAACAACGGTGTAGTACAGGAAAATATACTGGGTATGGATGGCAGAACGGCAGTTTTAAATGTGTGGAAATCACACATACACACTTGGCGGGTTCACAAGCGAAGGTTGATTGAGCCAGTTAAGTAATACTTCAATACTTGATTCAATTGTAGCGTTGCAATTCATGACTGTGCTTGTGACAGTCAAATGGCTTGTGAATGAGTTAATTTCGGTCCTGCAGGCAACAGAAAATAAGTACTTACATAAACGGGTAATTATCAAAATGTAACACTTAAAAATAATAGCATGCAAAGTAACATGTTGCTCCTATTGGAGTTCAGAGTGAGACGGGCCGAGATCTGAAACAATCATCTAAGTAACAACTGACTGAACAGTATTCACGACAAGAACAGCTGCAGTTCAGAGTTACACAGAGCAACACCAAAACGGGATGTGAACGCTTGCGAACGTGCCCCCCAGGTCCACCTACAGCTGCCGCCCTCACCTGTCGTCTCAAACGAAGGAGGCTAAAGCCCGCCCGCTTCATCCGGCCTGGTCCAGGTGAGTCGTATCCCTGTTACATCAGACCATAAGGCGGGGGCCTCACATACTCCCCCCACACAGGCATCAACACGGAGACTATGGAGGCGTGTGTTTACATGTACAGATCAGACAGAGAGATGAGCCATTCCTATGGCACCATGCGTCCACCTGTCTGCTGTCTGAGGCACGTTACCTTAATCCAACTCCAACTGCCAGACGGGGACTTGTCCGTCCCTGTCTGAGTGTGGACATCACCAAATCCACACTGAAGGCCCAGACAGGGAGATGTTGCTATAGATATACACTGTCCTTATGAGGAAAGTTACTTCAACGACAACTCTGACAGGCACAGACAGGCACAAACCGACAGAGGCCGAGGCGTGTGGATAAACGTGTCCAGACAATAGAGCTGAGCAAAACAAGGAGTCATAGAGAGAAAGGACCGGTTAAATCAAATTATCTGCAAATTAGTATATGGTTCTAAATAACCAAGTCCTGATATTAATGGGCCTGATATCACATTATATGAATCTTGGATTCTGGGTAAGGTTGTGTACAGTGGCCATGGATCCAGGATTGGGTTAGAAAATGCTATGTAAAAAAGCAACTGTTATGGTTTCTGTGGTAAAATCACTTCCAGTTATCAGCATCATTGCATGATCAAGGTTTGAAACACAATTCTAGACCCATATTCAATTTTTTATGCGTTTGAACTGTTAAAAAAGTGCATGTCAGTAAGCTTTTCACTACACTATTTACTATAATCTGTATCCTGTTACAAAACAAATAAACGCCTAGTTTATTTCATATATGTGAAAACTGAACTAAAACATCCAATCTCATATTCTTTAAATTGGGTTGTATGTTCAACTCCAAAAGCCACAATTGCAGTTATATACCATTTTGAAACAATGAGTGTGTGTAGTATAATTTAATGTATAAAACAGAAATGTTATTCTCTGACTGAAATGAGGTGGCTTGTAACACAGTATCTAGAAGGAATTGAAAAGATTTTTCTCATTCATTCAATAAAGTTTGTACTTAGGAATCATTTAGTCGTGTCTTGATATTCTTTGAAGCTTCTTATTTCTGGAGAGTTGAATCATGCACTGCCAATTTTGACTGTGGCAAGAGAGGCCTGCAGATTCTGTTGCCCCAGGTTCTTAGAATCTTCTTTGAGCATATTTCAGTCAGCTCTTGGGCTGAATTTGGTTAGACGACCTGTCCTACGTAGATTGCAACTGGTCTGGAGAAAAAAATCTGTTGGACAGTGGAATTAAGCATGTGGAATTTCATGAAAATGCCTTTGCAACCCCTCTAAGACCTGGGCATAAATATTTTCTTCTGAGGGCCTTGGATAGGTATTTCATAATGGCAAAATGTTTTTACCACAAACCCATTTGTTTAATATCAAACCAAGTTACAAATCTTTCTCAATTTCTCAAATTCCTCAAATTATTTTCTAATAAATGTTCAAATAACTATCGGCAGGGAAATAAATTGCATTTCTGTTTATTTAACTATATCAATGAATGTGTTAACTTATTTCTTACATAATTATATGTTTTTGAATGGAAATACATTGCTCATAGTGATAAAGTCACACAGAAAAAAGCTGCCCTTCTCCATAACCGTCCTTCTAATAAAATGTACATGTGAACACAACATACATGACTCATTCATTATTCAGTGTCACTCCTATTCTGTCTCTCAAGGTATTTAAAGGCGACACGCCAGTCCGAGTTGTGTGACTGATTTAACAGCTGTCCAGTTACTGTAAAAGTGCCAAACAATCCTATGACAAATTACCTTAGATAATGTTATTATATGACAAATTACCTTAGATAATGTTATTATGACTAACAGAAAAGTACCATGTATGGCTCCATTAAAATGGCAAAATCTTCTCGATACAATCCATGATGAACAGGCGGTTCCCTTCATCTCCGACCCCTTGTACAATATTAACACTGATAAGCCTTTTTTCGAAGCCGCGCACAATTCACCTTCGCTCCAGCATCAGAGCAGGTGTGATGCAGATGTTTCTATGAATTAGTTATTAAGCCGTTTCTTACTCGGTTCAGACAGAAATGTACACTAGAGTGTGATTATATAGTTCATAAAAATTTTCAGGATAATGTGAACAACGTGCACTACATGCACGTGGTGTGACACCTGCCAATCACGTAAACCAGACGGTTCATTCAGAATCTGTTCTTATTACCAAACATCATCATGACCCCCGTGTCTCAGAAGTTTCCCTCAGTGATTATGGCCGCTGCAAACCGAAACAACATTACAGACAGACTATACGGCTACAGGCGAACACCAAAGAAGTCGGAGACTGGAGTTCGCGCCTCGTTTTAGGCGTACTGAATTTGGCGGTTTTTACCGTTGCTCCACCGCCATAGGAGGCCTGTCGCCGCGCTGCCAGGTAAAGCTCTCCCTCAAAGTAAAAACAAATGGAGCTGACTGGTTGCAAATCTGCTTGGGTCAACAGCACCTTTCTCGACAGTATGGCTCATTAACTCATTTGAATTCCATACAGCAGGCTTTATGATTTAAACTAGACGTTTTATACACAGCGGGTTAATCCAAAGTAAAAGTACAAAAGGAAGTTACTTTTCAGATATGCGGGTGTCTTACGCAGCTGTCGAATCCTGACTGTGAACCAAACATGGCGACCGACTCACACTGGGCAAACAGACTGTGTCTCTGTTTCCTCTATATATCTGGCCTCCTAATCTGGGCGTCCTACTATCCTGACATAAAAATTTATAAAATACTTAAGGTCCGTTTTTGGAGAAGAATTGTAAAATACACATTACAGATGGAAACCGTCACCAAAGCAACAAGAATTCTCTCTGAATCTGACAAAAGAGACCATGGAAGTTAAACTCTGGGCGACAAACACAAAGGAAACAGTGCCAGCCTTTGATGTCATCTGTCTTCCTCCCGCAATCATGACCAGGATGTAGCTGTCAGGACAGATTTGACGGGTGTGCTTTGCAACATTTAGTATATTTTCTGGCCAAGCCCTTGACAAATCAGCTTTTGAGCAGCTGTCAGTGGCAATAGGGATTGCGCGCGTGCGTGCGTGTGTGTGTGCAACACTATGTCACTGCAGGGAGGAGATCCTCAGATACAGCAGGTGAAACTCAGAAGCCGCTGGCTGTGGTAATGCATTTAGCTGGGATTCCACATGCCACAAAACTGAGATTTAAAATGAGCAATAGAAATCAGTGCCTGAATGTCATTCCATGATCCGTACAGCCACATCCTGTAAACTAGGGTAGATACATCATATATGTACAGCAGGTATTAGGATTAGCTTCCTATACAGTTGAGTGCCATAAGGGTACTGTAGCTGTAACCAGCAGACAAGCTTAGCTCAAGGTGTCTCTCTCTATCTCAGTGGATCCGATGATGATGATGTGTGTGTGTGTGTGTGTGTGTGTGTGTGTGTGTGTGTGTGTGTGTGTGTGTGTGTGTGTGGCAGACATGATGAGCCAGGGTCTGTGGTGTGTAATGTTGTTAGCTCTGGCTTGTCAATGAGGATAACCTTGATCAGGCTGACACACACAGTTTGTGTGTGTGTGTGTGTGTGTGTGTGTGTATGCATGTTCCTTTTTGTTCTCCTATCTCTTGAAGACTGCTCATCCATGCCGTAGCAGACATCTGTAACACACTCAGAAAGACTCAGAGTGAATAACTCCATCATTAACTGAGAACTAACTAACACATCCAGCAGCATCGCTTGAACTCGGTATTGCAGTTTAAAGGACATGAGACTTCCACATTCCTATTCTCCAACGAAGCAAAGACAATGTGTTAAGTGAAGAGATAGAACTCAACATATGGGCTTGACTAAAATGGATAATACAGATAACAGTTTATATATTTAACTAGAGTAAGTAAAACGAAGACAATAGTTCATACTGTATGTTTGACTACAGAGAGTGAAATGTAGACAGCAGTTTGTCAGTTTGACTACAGTGAGTGAAATAAAGACAATTGTTTTTTGGTTTGACTACAATGCTGTTAACAATCTCCATAACAGTATAACTGTTACTGTCAGAGGAGTTTAGATTGAGGGAGGGGGGAAGGTTTTTGCCAGCGCACTTCTCTTCACCTGAGGGAGAAGAACTAAGCCTTTTCTCTACAAAGTGTTTCTTCAGACAGGATATAGGGAGGGAGAGAGGGAAGGAAGGGCAGAGAGAGAGAGAGAGAGAGAGACAGAGAGACAGAGAGAATCAGAGGAAACAATGATGAGATTTAAAATGACATGACAGCTCATACCTCTTCTCAGAAGCCTGATTACACACACACACATGCACGCACGCACGCACGCACGCACGTGTGTACTTTAAACACGGACGGATTAAGAAATCATAGCCCACCCCACCAGGGGACTTTAATAAATGCCTTTCATGCAATTCTACATCTTACATTACCAAAGACACAAATGACAGATATGAGTTTCCACTCTGGCAATTACTAACAGAGATCAATAAAAACAACAGGGTCATGCAAACAATAGACCATACCAATGAAGAGACACCAAGCTTGTACAATTCCTGGAGAAAATCGTTATCATCTATTATAGGCTACAATAGGATACTAACAAATGATAAAGATGAAGCAAGGCTACTCACCTGTGACGGCCGATACCCTCGTTTTGGCCTTCTAGAGATTTCGTTATTCATTTTCTACAACAGATTAGTCTACTCTTTTCAGCAGTAGGCATTTGCTACCCAAACTGTATGTTCTTCCCTCGACTGTATTTAGGAATTTGCTAAAGACAAACTGACAGCCCAAACTAACCATAGAAATATAATCCCTAGATGGCAGCTCCCATTCAAGTCAGCACTGGCAGCCATTCACCCATGAGTTTAACAGTCAAATAGGTTCCAAAACCTTTACCGAGACAAACCCTTGTATGGATGATATTGTATTTCTATGATCACAACATAACAAAGACTGTTATTCAACATTCGGCTCACATGCTGCCATTATTGCCACTGCAGGTTGCAGTGAAACATGAATCCTGCCTCCCAGGCTCCTACGGGCCTGATACAACGGCTGCAGCCAAGGAAAGTCATGCATGCTTTCAGCCCTCACTATAGACACACGCACATGGATGTAATCCCCTCTCAAACAAATGCCCACATTCACACATTCTAACACACAGACAAAATTAAACACACACACACACACACACACACACATCTACACTAGCTTTAAACCCAAAAGTCCCTTTGTGTTTGCATGTCAAAGTTACTCTCCAACAGCATTAACAGAAACACCCACAGCCTACTCTCCTCCAATCAGAGCTCTCTCCGGCTGAAACCAAGAGGGAGCGACAGAGGTAGGAGACAGATGAGGGCAGAGAGGGAGGTAATGTTGATCAGGAGCTACTGCAGCTGAGATCAAAGCGTCTAAATGCAAACGATGGAAAAGTGACCGTAGGAACTCATTTAGAAGGTCAATAGCATAAGAACAGCACATCAATACACCACAGTTCAATATGGGCCATTAAAAATACTATTGATGTAGAGTGGCAAAAAAATCTAATCAAATCACATCTAAAAGACAATGATTTTCATGACTGCACATACCTTGTTCCCTATGGCTTTCTTAGGTGGGAAGTTGAAGGTGTCGACTTGCGGGAATTGTGAGCGTAAGTGGTTGTGGAGCGCCCGGAATTCTGTGTAGCGTCTGTAGACATTCCACTCATTGTCCAGGATACGGATGTACACCTTCAAAGCAGGTAGGACACACAAAAGAAACACATTAATATAATCAAATTATGCCCTTTGGTTACAGCATAACAAGGGTCCAGGGTTGGTGTTAGACAAGAACGTTTTCTTTCTTGTGGTAGGTTGGGCCATGCTTGCCATGTCTCTCTACAAACGTAATCTTTTTCTAAATCATGCTTTTTTGGGAAACTGAATAAATACACATTGCCATAGGCTCTATGCCAAACGTGACAACTCCAGTGTAAGTAAAATGGATGTCAACTGAATTGTCTGCATGAGATCATTTCATTTTGCCACGTTTTTGTCGAACAGATGGAAATAATCGTTAGTTTCCTGTGATTTCTTCGATGTTATCAATAACACATTGTTAATGGAAAATCGTATGACTTTACATAACCTGCCTTTCACAGGATTAGAAAGTGGCCAATCTAATAAAACACCCAAATCATTATTCAATTAAAGACTAAAGAGATGTAAAACCTCAACTGGAGTTATGCAGTCAGGTGTGACCATTGTGCAATGCTGAGGATGCAAAGCTTGAGGATGCTAAAATTGGATGGGCAGTTGCCATGGAAAAGACATTGACAAACTTTTAATAAAGATTCAAATGTTGTGAAAAGATGTTCTATGTATTTGACACACAGGTCAACAGGACTGGTTATTCATGCTCTGGTCTTCCACTCTGAGGGCATTGCCCCAAATAGCTTTCAGCCATTCCAGAAATACGACACACCTCAATCCCTTCCCTCAGGCTGTAACGGTGTTCATACCAGCTGCATCAGACACTGGCAGCACAAGCATCACCCAAGCTAAGACAAACAGGACAGCTAGTACCAAAGGTATTATCAGTATCTAAAATCTGCATTCCACAGAGCATAAATGGTAGCCTAAGTAGGTTCATGTTAATCAGTCATCTCGATACCCATAATGTAAGCCAGGCTAAACAGGTGAAACACGATGGAATTGCATTCAGAATGTCCACATCAAGTATTTATGTGTAGATACTTGTATCTAGAGGAGCATGGTTTGTCTCAGATCGACATCTATAGAATCATAGATGTGAATGTTGACATGTAAATTCACAGCATCTGGAAGGAGGTGCTCTGAGTGATGTCTAACTCGGCGTTGTCAAGACGCGATTGTATAAAAGTGAGCAAAAGTTGTTTAAACGGCAAACCCATAGGATTGTCCCGAGTGACCGACCCCAAAAAAGTTCTGTCGACAGAGAGAAAATTAGCCAACCGTAATGTCTCAATACTTTTTTTCCCACTGTACTCTCAGTAAAACATAGTACGCCACTTTCTGACTGTGCACTGCTATTTTCATGCATCATTAAAGGAGAGAGTCTTTTGTTCAGCTGCTGATGGTCTGTGGCAGGCAGACACTGGGGATTGTGACGGGAGGATAAGAGACGCAATTACAGTTGGAGGGAGAGATAGAGGAATGATGGTGAGAGAGAGAGAGAGACAGAGGGAGAGGGTAGAGAGACAGAGACAGAGAAAGAAAGAAAGAAAGTGGATGCTATTTTCAAATGGAGGGAAGAAAAAGAAAGAACAGAGTTATTTTCACGCCTTTCAGTCTTCCCCACAAGCCAATCTGGACAACAGCGTAAGAAGCCACCTAGAGTTAGAATTACCAGACTGAGACATCTCCTCTTAAAGCTACAGAAGCACAGGCTGACTCAGTCTACTGGTTTGATGTGTTTCACATCCTGACTCCGTCTACTGGCTTTGACGTGTTCACAGGCTGACTCCGT
>JACXGJ010002530.1:15435-64578 GCA_016801105.1 Esox niger | reverse complement strand
TAGGCCTTTCTTATTGGAGGGTATTTGGCTGGGTTTGACCCTAGGCCGCCTCCCTTGTATTATAAGTACTGTGGAACTTCCTGTATTCTTTGGAGAAGCACAAAGGAACATCAATGTCTTATGCTGAATAAAATGGCTCTCCCCTGACTTTGGTTGCATAACTTTGTTCTTTAACATCATCAGAACAGGAAGCTAACACAAGTGAAATGCATACATTTTCAATGTGTTTCAGGTCATTATCCAGTTGCATTGTGAAGCGCTGCCCAAATTTGGTGGCCTTTTCCTGTTTTCCACTGGCATTTACTCCATGAATTTTGACAGGCTATATGAATATGTTATAGTATTTGACAAAACAGAAATTAAAAGAATTAGTGAAACATAACTAATATTAATTAGTTAATCTTAGTTGTGCATTAAAAAGACTTTTGGAGCACTGTGTTTGTTAAATTTCATGTGGCAGGCCTGAGGTCTTCAAAGAGAGCTCTCAGGGAATGTTAGATAGTGAGTAACACTCTGACAGTCTGGCTTATCCTCCATCATGTTCCCCAGCATCTAAAAAAAACGGACATTCTCTTTGTGTGTGTGTGTGTGTGTGTGTGTGTGTATATTTTACATGAAAACTCTGTATATCCCAAAAGACACACTCCTTCACCCTTTACGAAAGAAATGGCTACAGGCAAGCAACTTTGCCACCTTTTTCTCCCACATCATACTCACCCCATCCCACTCAGCCCCATGAAACTTATATAGCATAAAATAAAAGGGAACTTACATTGGATTAGGGCCAATGTAAGTTCCCTTGAAAGAATCTTAACTAATATTATCAAACAAACCGATAATAACCAAAAAATATAAATAAAGGCCTCCTTAAAAATAACCACTCCACTATTATGTAATGCCAGGTTTATGAAATTGATGTCACCTAGCTGCAGTTAAAAGTTTAGGTTCTTCCACTGACCGTCTACTGTGTGTCGCCAGTTGTAACACCTGCAATTTAAGATTTTTGAATTTCAGTAGTATCCTGTTATCTCAAACGTTGTGTGTGTGTGTGTGTGTGTGTGTGTGTGTGTGTGTGTGTGTGTGCAGATGCCACTTCTATAAGAAAAATATAGTTGCACTCGCTGAAACTCAAGTTGAGATTGCGCAGAGGACCGGTAGAGAGAGTGCTTTCCCGTGGCTTATGCACATGTTCAGGATGGAAAGGTGGTTCGCTTAGCTTCGACTGGACCTTGTAAGCCATCGTTGAAAGCTGTTGTAGGTTCCAGCCTCCCACAAAAGTGATCCAGCCCATCGGACAGACCAGTGCACTATGTGGCGTGGAGTTGCGATGTGCAAGGTGACCTCAAATTCTGTTTTATAGGGATGCCTCTCTGACTGGTTTTGGGGTGTCACAACGGTGACAGGTGACGGATGGCCTCTGTCCGGAGTACAGATAAACGGTCTAGAGCTGAAGGCAGTTTTGTTGGTGTTAATTCACTTTCCTCTGATTTGGGGCCCTGAATACTTGTGTTCCCCAAAGCTTGGTTCTTACCTCTCTCCTCTTCACTCTACACTAAGTCTCTTGGCGCTGTTATCCTGATTTTCATGCTCTATAACATCTGTAGAGTATGACCTTACCTTACACAGGAAGCAGCACAGGTACTGGTTCCGGAACTTTTCATCTCACATCTGGATTACTGCAACTCACTCTTGGTAGCGCTCCCAGCATTGTGCCACCAATCCCCTGCAACTCATTCAAAATGCAGCAGTCTGGTGTTTATCTGTTCCAAGTTCTCCCATGTCACTCCGCTACTTAAAAACCTACGCTGGCCTTTAGTTGAAGCTCAAATTTGCCTGAGGAGCAATAAGAAAAGCATTTCCTCCACACCTTCAGGCAATGCTCAAACCCTACATCCTTTCCTGGGCTCTTCATTCAGCCACCTCTGGGTTCTTGGCCATCCTACCACTCAATAAAAACTATTTTCTATCTTAGCATCTCAATGGTAAAACCAGCTTCCTTAGGAGGCTAGGATAGCATATTAATTATTTGCACTGTATTTCATCCAGCTGACTTTTGACAAACAAATTAATTGATTAGAATGCACTTATTACTAAACTGTGTACAGTATCATGTAATTATATACTATAATGAGAAACTATTTGCATTTAGCACTTTAATCAAGAATCTCTTAAATGAATACATTATTTTGTATTGCAAATGCCTCCATATTTTCAGGCCAGGCTTATTCAATCAAGAGATTGCAGCAAAACATTACAGCAACCTTTGTGATTGGTAATATGCGAGGGTAATAATGACGTAGTCACAGTAGCATACTACAGTACTTCCCACACCTGAATCGTGTAGCTCAGATTTCCACTGCACAAATCACTTGTCAAAGCTAAATATTGATTAGAAATGAATGGGAGCTGGGTGCGTGCCTTCGGTATATGTATCATGACATTTTGCTCAGTGCTGGTGCTGCAATTTACATCCTTTTCGTTGCAATTTTCTACTAATGACGTATGAATTGTGAACAATTCGTTCTTTTTTAACTAATCCTTTCAGAGAACTCAGTGTACTGTATCAATTCTCAAGGAATATTTGTTCAATAAGTGAGTCATGGAGCTTAAGGCTGCTGTGGAGTCAGAATGGACATTCTTTCATCGTCTATGCTCACTTGTTAGATGTCACAAGCCACTGAATAACTAATATAAAAAAAATAACTGTGGAAGCCAATATGTTTGCCTCCTGTTAGACAAGAGGTCTTTATCGTACCTGAAATGTAGCCTCTGAGCTGAACCGGAAACCATGAACTTCCTATCCAAATCACACACCGGATCTCACAGTTAATGTTTACATATCACATGCTTTTGATAGAGTTTGTCCGGTAAAATACTATTAAGGCTTTGTTGCACTTTTAGAAATGTATCTCTAATGTAAAACTTAGGGGCAAGTGGTCTGTTGTAATGAAGCACTATGCATCTTTCTCCAAAAAGTGCTATACTTGTCTTCCGCTAAATTGTAATCTTTAATTTATTTGTTAAATAAAGACGGCTGCCTAAGCACATCCGTTAAATGGCCATTGCACAAATATAGGTCCATTACCGTGCCTGTGGGATGTCTTACAGTAGTTTACAATATGACCTGCATTCCTGAGCCGTGGCGCTTCTGAAATTAGTCATCACCTCTCACACATAGTCAGCCACGTTGGATATCATGAGATTGCGAATAGTATCTTACAATGTATGTAAAACAGTTCTAACCACCAAGCCTCATAACATAAAAGCATCTGATTGTATATCTCTATTGAAATATAGTGGGGCAAAAAAGTATTTAGTCAGCCACCAATTGTGCAAGTTCTCCCACTTAAAAAGATGAGAGTCCTGTAATTTTCATCATAGGTACACTTTGACTATGAGAGACAAAATGAGGAAAAAAAATCCAGACAATCACATTGTAGGATTTTTAATGAATTTATTGGTAAATAATGGTGGAAAATAAGTACTGTTACTGTTCATAAAACAGTTCATAAATGTTTGTTTCATGTTTTAGCTAGGTAGTACTAAAAACCAAGATTGACTGACTAATAAATAATTATAATTGAGCCAACCAAATGGGCCCCCCCAAGGCCTGGGCCCGGGACAACGTTACCGGTTGTCCACCCTGTCAGCGTCACTGGAGATGCTGTCCACTCAGTTGAACAGAACTTCCATAACACAAGTTCTGTTGTATGCTTCTGCGGCCTTTATGAAAAAGTCACTTGAAGCTTTACGATAGCAGTAGATTGCACACTACTTTCATACAGAGACTCAAAATGAAAAAATGCAGCATGGAGACAAATGGCCAAAAGTGTTGTGTTTCTGGTGTCAATATTAGACAGCCGCCAGTGAATGAATGTAGCTATCTAATTCTAGCAAGCTGGTTTGCTAGCTAGCATTGAAGGTTGTCAGAATAACATAAATGAGGCATATTTGAGTCGAGGAATATAAAATGTAAAAATAGGGGTGACCTCATCTCACGCACCTCATCTCAGGCATAACAAATTAGGCATTAGGATTTGTTCAGGATAGACAAAAACTTTGTTGGCTACAACCTTCAGTTGCTACATTTTAGGAAGCCTCAAATAAAACTGTTTACGGTAATATTGCGACGATTTCTGGTATATTTTCAAAGTATGCATCCGTGCATGCTTTTCGGGTCAGGATAGACAAAAACTTTGCTGGCTACTGCTTTCAGTTGCTATGTTATAGGAAGCCTAAAATAAAACTGTTTACGGTTATATTGCGAACATTTTTGGTACATTTTTTCACTTGACGAAAAAGTCAGTTATCGTCACCTACTGAGAGGAAGTAGGCTTGAGATACTTAACACAACACAGATGTGCTGACTAACTCTGAAAAACGAACCATAGATAGGACGTGTTGCCTGATACTGAGGAGCCCCATACATCCTGTCCATACCTCCTGCTAGGAGTTGCACATGTGACTGTCAAAGGCTCTATGGGTAGGACCATTGACCATAGGTTGCAACATACCATACAAGGGTCTTTTGTAACATAAATCTTTCTTATTGGAGGGTATTTGACTGTGTTATGACTGGTTACGACCATTGCCTGCCTACCTTGTATCCTGGTATAAAGATTGTTCATTCTGTATTCATTGGATAGAGAAAAAGGAAGGAACTATGGAAGGTTAACATCGTTGTCTCATGCTGAATAAAGATATCTCTCCCCTGACTTCTGGTTGCATTAATTTTGTTCATTGATATCAACTGAATGGAAGCTGATACCTATATTGATATTTTTCACAAATGAAAGAAAAACAAACTGTCTTGTGCCATGAAATGAAATTGCTTTGGCAGTGTAAAGTCCATGTTCAGTCTTGATAGCAATTGCTCAATTCTCATGACAATTCCAATTAATAAGTAAGTAGTTACTAGAAAGATCTAATGTTGAGATGCTATACTGACACTTGCACATTCATAGCTGGTGGTGTATTCATAGCTGGTGGTGTAGTGGTAAAAGACACAGCCTTTCACGTGGGAGACCTGTGTTTGAATCCGGCGAGGACAGCAACTTTTCTGTCTTAATTGCAGGCTGGCTGAACTAGGCATTTCTGGTTTGAGATGTACCTGTATGGGTGCGGTTAGCACACTGGTTTGTATACACATAAAGCTAACAAATTAATGGTACAGTTTATACACAGAGGGATATAAACAGGGAATTACGGTAATTGAGTAGTCATGTTACTTGTATTTCCACCTGAATAGGCTACGGTCAATGAACTGATACAAAATGTTGTCGTTTTTTTTCCAATATAAGTCGGCAATCGCCGTTATAGTTTAAAGGGAAACTGAAATGTTTCCAGACGGCAGAACAAAATATTACTGGGGCATCTTTGTTCTGGCTTGCCAATGCTTGCAATCTTGCTCCTTTGCATTTACCCAACTGCCAATTCCTTCATAATGAAATTGCTCTTACTATGGTCTCTTGGTGCTGTTCTTGCTTTATTTACATGGGGATATTTTCCCCACATTAATTTATATGCCATTGGTTAATGCAATAATATTTTTTTACAATATAATATACAGCTTCAGAAAAAAATTAAGAGACCACTGCACATTTTGAAAAGGAAAGGTGGTTGAAAGGTGCAATGGTCTCTTCATTTTTTCTGGAGCTGTATATTTTCCTAGATATTACATATGATTAATGCATTGCTCTGTTCGCAGTGCATACCAACCCATGCACCGTGGACTTTTACAGAATGGTTCAATATGAATACACGTACCATTTCACTCCTAGTAACAATGTATTGAAATGCTATTCCAATTTTAACCTCTTGATCAAATTCCAGAGGTTTTTAATGGGGTTCAGTTCTGGAGTTTGGGCTGGCCATGACAGGGTCTTGATCTGGTGGTCCTCCATCCACACCTTGATTGACCTCGCTGTGTGGCATGGAGCATTTGTACTTGGCTTGACTAATGCGTCCTTCACAAAGACAAATCTGCTGATTCCAGCTTTTCTGAGGCATCCCCAGATCATCGCCGATCTTCCACCAAATTTCACAGTGTGTATGATACACTGTGGCTTGTAGGCCTCTCCAGGTCTTCGTCTGACCATTAGACGACCAGGTTTTGGGCAAAGCTGAAAAGTAGACGCATCAGAGAAGATGACCTTACGCCATTCCTCTACAGCCAAACCCTATTATCTTTTGCGAACTTCAGCCTGGCACTTCTTTGCTTCTCATCGATGTGGGGCTTTTTTCTAGCTTTGCATGACTTCAGCCCTGCCCCTAGGAGCGTGTTTCAAACTGTCCTCACCATGCACTTCACCCCAGCTGCTGTTTGCTATTCCTGTTGTAGGTCACTTGACATCATTCTGCTGTTGTTGAGTGACATTTGAATGTGTTGACGATCATCTCGGTCAGTGGACAGTCGTTTTCGCCCTCTGCCAGTATTTTGTTTGTTGTCCCCAGTGTCTTGCTTGACCTTGTACTCATGAACTGCTTTACTGGCAGGGGGAAACAATCACTGTTTCCCACTGCTAGTAAAGCCAGAATTGAATCCTTCTTTTCCTCACTGAAAGCTTTTCTTTTCAACTTATTTGTCATGCTGAATTTTTTTTCATTCAGATTACCTTTGAGGTACTACTTGCACTGTTTTTGCCATACAGCTGTTCCTATTGCAAGAGGATAGTGACGTCCACAGCAGTGGTTTTTATACTTTTCCTTGTAAAATTAGATTTGGTTCAGGTAATCACCTAATAATCACCTAAAGACATTGTGATTTAAGAAACAATTGGAGTGTTCTCTTTTTTTCAGAGCTTTAGGTTAGGGAGCACACTATAATCAACAAGAAGGCAGCTTGGTGCATTGTACAAAAAACTACATTATAAATGTTTAGAGGAAAGAGGAGAGATTTTGGAAGCTTTTCCAAAATACCATAACATAAGCTGAACCTTTCACGATTTAGAATGGTTGACTTGAGGTTCAGTTTCATTATTGGGCAGTTTGACTGTCAGCTTACATATGTGTACATATGTAAGCTGCATGTAAGTATGTATATACCATATGTGTGGCTGTCTGAATGTGTGAAGTTGTCTCTGTGTGAGACTGAATGAGTATAAATGTATACGCAATGTCTCTCTTTGAATCCATAGAGCCAAGCCCACAAGAGGCTAAAACACATGGGAATTATACACAAGTGGTGGCTTGAGGATCGTTAGCCAATTTACTTAATTATGCCCATGTCTGAAAACCTTAGCTAGAGGGAACTACATTGATTTCCTTTGGTTTCCTCCCCACCCCCATCTCACCCTCTTCCCTGGATTCCACTGTTTATGTATCCCCTTTTCCCTTGGTCTCTTGCACACATCCTTCTCGTTCACTCCCTCTTTTGTTCTACTTTTCTCTTTACTGTCTGACCAACCCTCCTACACTCTGTCCTCCAAATCTTCTGCCTCTCTCGCTTATAGGCCCCTATTAGTGTTGACCAAAGACTGATGTGGTCATAACCCTGTGTTCTGTAAACAGCCAGCTTCTGCCAGAGCTCTGTCACCCTCCAAGCATTAAAAAAATGTCTCTGTGTGGTGGGAAAAAAGGAATGCTATCAATGGAACACACAGCTGACTCAGAGAAAAGCAGTAGAATGGGCCGTTTCAGTGTCCCTGCATTTTTGTTGTTACTGCACCACCACACAAATACTTCACAGTAAGCTTGGAGAAAACCATGCAAACCCCAATGTTTGTACAGCATACTTATGGAAAAAAATACAAACTGCCACCATCAACAATAGTTTTGACTCATGTCATAACCTCCTCCATCTTTTACTTTTCCTTGAATAATTGTAATTGACACACATGTCAGAATTCTGGGTGACATTTAACTCTGATTATGATTAATAACAGGTCCAAAATGCATTGGTGAAATGAAACATGAAATATACAGCTCCAGAGAAAATTAAGAGACCACTGCTCCTTCTTCTTTCCTTTCTAAAATGTCGACAAGGAAGGTTTTGAGTGAGGAACAGAAGAGTTAAAATTAAGAAACCAATGCAAATTGAACGGTTCTGTTCCTGACTCAAAACATTCCTTTTCAACTTTTTTAGAAAAGAAAGAAAAGGGTGCAGTGGTCTCTTAATTTTTTTCGGAGCTGTTTGCTACCATTCTAATGTTTGAACAACTGATCAAGAGGACGTTAGAGTGTTTAGTTTGAGAAAAGGACACCTCACAAGTCCTCAACTGGAGGATGTGATAAAACATGTTCTTGAATTCTTTTTGTCATACTTTGTAAATTTTTTATGCATGCATGTAGATAAAGGTCTCAGCTTTCAAACCAAGTTAAATAGCACTTTTCTTACACTTTTTCTTAAAACCAACATTATTCACATTATTATTCTCATTACTTGATTCAACTCTGTAAACATCATTTCATTTTAATTTGCTCTGTCCTATTCATGTTTAAATTCATCACGTATTCAGTTACTCAAATATGTAATTTAATTATCGATACTAAGTTTTATGTAAATTAAACATATTTTCATAAAAAGCAGTAACATATGTTCTTTATATGAACCAAAATCCCATCTGACAGTATTCCACCATTTGGACATCACACAGACAATGTTTTATTCAGCATTTCCTAACAAAAAATCCTTATTTTACTGATTATAGAACATGTGAACATATCGAAATTTTTCCCCATATACTATATCTGGTGACCATTTTGCTTTGATTTAGAACCATGCTTTAACACACGGTCTGACTGAAGAGTAAATAAACAGTAAATTCAGAACATTTAACATTATTTAATAATCAGTCACATGAGGTTGCCTTTCCACAAAAATGGCCTCAAATCTCGGATCGGTGTGATTATATGTAAAATACCCACAGTATTCAAAATTGTACTATAAGAAAGAAATATCCACAACAATAATAATAATAATGATAATAATACGAATACTAATACTAATTCATAATACTAATACTAATAATATTACTAATACTAATTAATAATACCAATTAATACTACTAATTAATAATACTAATATATTCTACTGATGAGCCAAAGTATTAGGAACACTCATAGATTGATGAATAATGCTGATCAACTCCAACAAGGGCACATGTCAAGGTCTGGGTAGATTAGATGGTGAGCAAATAAACAGTTCTTGTAGTCAATTTGTTGGATGTAGGACAAATGGCCAAGTGAAGACCGCAGTGACTATAGCCGTTCAGTTGTGCATTAGAATAACAGTCACCATAGCACCACTAAAACCAATGGGCTACTTGTGTGCGTAGGGAGTTTGTTTACAGCTATGTGCTAGATGTAAAATCTTCAGACATTTAATTTTGTGTAGTGCATTATTGTGATGTTTGCTACAATAACACACTTTTCTGGGTGAATTCTACAACCGAACTTCTAACGAGTTACATTTATGTACATCTAATTTGAAAGCTGATTGAATCTATTATGAACATAAATCGGTTGAATTATGTTTGCAATTAACATATCCCCAGTGCTATTGGTCCCTAATTATGATTTGATATTATGTTGGTCATTAACGTAATCGATAAAAAATGAAAAAACCCTCCTTACGAATAACATTTGAGGTTAACGGTCAAGGCTAACTTATGGTTAGACGATGAGATGAGATCCCCAGCCCACCAAACTGTAACCCCTCCCCACCCCAACTACGCCTCGATATCCTGTCCATAAACATTACAAACAGGATTGGTGAAAAAGCGTAGCCCTGATGGAGGCCAACCCCCACCTGGAATGAGTCCGACTTACTACCGAGAATCTGAACACAGCTCTCACTTTGGATATTAAGGTCAGGAGACTGTGAATGGCCACTCCAGAACCTTCACTTGTTCTGCTGTAATGACTAGAGGGTCAACTTGTTCTTGTGCTTAGGGTCATTGTTGTGCTGGACAGTCCAAGAGCATCCCATGTGCAGCTTTCATGCGGAAAAATGCTATTTGTCTGCCATTATTTTATGATAACATGCTGCATTTATCTTGCCATGATTCCTAGTGCCTTTAGAGGTCACACCCCCAAAACATCAGTTAGCCACCACCATACTTCACATCGGGGATAGTATTCTGTTCTCTATAGGTCTTGTTGACCCCTCTCCAAACATAGCGCTTATAATTGTGAGCTTAAAGCTCTATTTTGGTCTCATCACTCCAAATTACAATGTGCCAGAAGCTGTCAGTCGTATCAAGATGTTGTTGGGCATATTGTAACCAGGCTCTTTTGTGGCTCTTGTGCAGTAAAGTCTTCCTTCTGTCAACTCGACTATGCAGCTCAAGTTCCGTCATATTGTTCTCCTTGAAACAACCACAATGTCTTTTTCCAGAGCAGCCTGTGTCTCTCCTGAGGTTACATATGGGTTTTTCTTGGTCTTCTGACAGTTTTGGCTGACATTTTTCTTGGCTTACCTGACCTTGGCTGGGTATCAAGAGATCCCAGATCCTAAAAAGTGATTGAACAGTACTGACTGGCATTTGCAAGCCTTTGGATGCCTTTTTATATCCTTTTCCATCTTTATAACCAGTGGCGTTGTTAAGCCTGAGAGTCCAGGGCAATAGCCCCAGATCTGTAATGAATAGCCCCGAAATTGGCCATGTTTTTTTTACACCACTTGCACTTTCCTTACATTCCATTTCATACAGAAAAACAAAATGTATTGTTGTTTTAATAAGGCAGTGGTTGTTTTAAATCCCAACAGTTTTAAAAATGCGATACAGAAAAGAAAAATGTAGTAGTTGGCTGAGAAGGTGTGCTTATACAGAGGAAATTTATGGTTGATTAAGAGGAAAAAATATTGAAAAGAAATTGATACATTTTGTGCTTTTTGAGAGAGTTAGATGCAGGAGGCTCATACCCAAAATGTTTGGCGATCCCACTATTGAATAGACATGTGTATATATGTATAGTATGTTTTCAGCTCCATGTTACGGTACATCATTGTTGTTGTAAATTGTTTGTACTGTGCTCCTGTATTCTATACTGTTCACCACTTATTGTGTGAGTATAAACAGCAGTGGGACAAAAGATATTCTTTTGAGATTTATTGTGCTATTGTGTTAAAAATGTTGCTGGAGTCTTTACCTTCAAAGGGAAGATTAAATATGTAATAGTAAGCTTAGCCTACATGCTTCTTCAGCCTTCTTCACAAGTTTATTTTTTTACAAAATCCTGTCATCTCAACCTCCTTCATAATGCACTTGCAAATGCACAGGAATGTGTGTGATACCGAGAAGCAAAACCATGCTCATTAGCATGTGCCAAGTTATCTTTACGTAACAGCTAAAACTATAACAGGCCATGCATGATTTTACAATTTAATTTGGCAACAGTTGTACAACCCTGTTTAAAAAAATTTGGGACGCTGCGTAAAATGCAAATGAAAACAGAATCATAATGAACCAAATGTTTTCAGTTGGAGACAGGTCTGGATTGCAGACATGCCAGTATAGCACCTGGACTCATACTACAGAGCCATGTTTTGTCAAGCATACATAAATGTGGCTTGGCATTGTCTTGCTGAACTTAGCTTGGTCTTCCCTGAAAACAACGTTGATTTGATGGTGGCAGATGTTGCTCTGAAACCTGTACATATTGTTCAGCATTAATGGTGCCTTCAAAGATGTGCAAGTAACCGATGCCATGTGCACTAATGCACCCCCATACCATCACGGATGCTGGCTTTTGAACTGTATGCTGATAACAAGCCAGATGGGACCTCTCCTCTTTAGCACGGAGGATGCCGTGTCCATGATTTGATTTGATTTGTCAGACCACAGGACAATTTTGCACTTTGACTAAGTTCATCTTAAATGAGCTTGGGCCCAGAGAAGGCGGTAGTGATGTCTCTGCAATTTTATGTTGTGAAACATTTTTCTTAAATTGTTGCAGTATTTATCTGTGAGTTCTTTCACAGAGTGAGGAACTTTTCCCCATCCTCACTTCTGACCGACCCATCCTCTCTGGAATGACCTTTTAATACCCAAGAATGTTACTGACCTGTTGCCAATTGATCAAATTCGTTGTGTGATATTCCACCAGCATTACATACCTTTCCCAGTCTTGTTTCCTCTGTCCAAACTTTTTTGAAACAAGCTGCTGGCATGAAATCAAATTCAAAGTGTGCATATATTTTTCAAGAAACATTAATATTTCTCAGTTTCAACATTTGATATGTTATCTTGGTTCTTTTTTCTATTGAATATAGGGTTTAAATGATTTGCATATAATTGCATTCAGTTTATTACATTTTATGCAATGTAATTTCTTGGGGGGAAACATGACCATTGTACAAAATGTGATTGGATGAACATTTTGCAATGTGGGGCCTTACAAACTCCTGATCCACATCTTACATACTGATTATATTTCTGATGGACTCAACATTTTTGGTTGTATCTTATTGAGTTTGGTGTAGTTAGTGAATTTCTACACTACTTTCAAATTGCCCAGTTGTCCAGTCTTTCGCAAACATGGACATTGACGACAACACAATTGTATATCCCAAAATAGGAAGGCATTTAGCGAAGTTGTCAGCAATGCCAGCAAACTCGTTTAATTTCAAAACAATGTCATTTTTATTGTTATTTTACAGTCATTTTTATTGTTATTTTATTTTGAAAAACAAAAATTCTCCCCTAATTTCCTTTGTATCTTTGGCACAGATCATCACTCCCAATGGATTCAGGAAGATCACGAAAAAGTGTCCACACTGCTTTTCCAGCTAGGAATTCAACTGGGTCAACGCTTGTAAGTGCATGCTCACTTAACTGACAACCTCCTTGCCGCCTGAGGTGGTTACCAGAGTGCAATGAGACCAGTAAATCCCTGCTGACAATGCTCCCCGGGTAATGCTGGCAATTTGCATCGCCCGTGAGGCTTTCTAGCTACTTGTCAGCTAGTTGCACAGTCAAGGCTCAAAAGAGGCTCATAGACCACTGTGCTACCTGGGAGGCCCAGGTAAAGTTATATCATATGCAAGTACATTAAGAATTTTCAGACTGGGAAAAATAAGACAATTTTTTTATTGTTTGCAAGTTTGGACTCACACACTGCCTCAATTTGCAGTGTAAAACACTTTTACATTTGAGTAATTTAGCAGATGCTACTGAGTGCATAGATTTGTTTTTCTTATTCATAGTGGTCCCCAGTGGGAATTTAACCTATAAAACTGTGCCATGCTGTATTAATTGAGACACAGAATGTTTTAAAGCTACATATTCATGAAAATGTACAAATAGACTCATTTCCATGGAGCCTGGGAGTTTTACTGCAGCTACAAATTTTCTATTCTACATTATCCCTATCAGCAAGCTCCTTACAGTCATTATAATGATCACCTCACCATCCTTTCCTTCTAAACAATTGTCAGCACAGTGCCTGAAATTGTTTTCAGCCATTTACAACTGCTCCTATTATGCTTCTTTTACTGTAAGTTTTTGAATACTTTATCATACAAATGGACACTTAAGTATTTCTTCCCCTCTACATTTTGTCTCACTCCCATTTCTTCACTTGCTGTGTTCTTCCTTCTTAATGTCTCCCTCCTGTATAACTTACATTTCATCCTCTTGTTCATATCATCACTCCCACTCCCTTCAATTGCATTACCTTTATTTACCTTTTCCTCCTGCTTTTTCCCTTCTTCCTTTTTCATTCTTTAAAGTTCAACCACTCTCAGGGTCCCTATCCTGTATCCACTTCTTCTATCCTGCCATAGCCTAGTGTGGTGCGCCTGTGCACTACAGTACATCCTGTGGGTAGTAAGCATCCTGTGCCTCGTTGCTCCCAGCTGCCTGTGGGTTCAGCTGGCACAGTCCAACTCATCTGTGTGATCTGCTGCCAGATATTTGGATCTTGGCACTATTTGGCCCAGCCTTCTCCAAATCTCTCACCAGGAGGGGGGTGAAGGTTTGGAGGAGCAGAGAGGCAGTGGCACAGGTCAGTTGCAGGATCCACCTACTCTATTTAGAACATTAAAGCAGCACAGTTTAGACCTGGCTAGTGCTCTGAATTCTGGAGCTTGGGTCTACGATTTTGCTTATTAAAGAAAGATGAGGTGTCTTCTAGCGGAAGACAGGCGATGTACTTTAGAAGAGAGCTACAGAATGACAAATATTTTAGTTCCATATGACATTTAAATGCCATAGCTATCACTGATATATGGTGGTTATGCTTTTAAAATCCAACCTTGAATTTTCTCAGAACAACAGATCAAAAAATATATAAATAAACAGTCTAAGGATTTTTGGTTATTCGTGAAATAAGTTCATTATTTCAGGGATGCTTTGCAATATGGCTTCCTTATTCCTTATCTTAGTGTTCTGGGTTTGTTAGCTCTGAGAATACAGATTCGCTAGATGTGTTGACATATTTAAGCCAGGCTCACAGTCAATGCCAATATATTTAGGGAGAGGTTTTCTCCATAGAGCCATAGGGTACTGAGCCAAGAAAAGCTGAGTGGTCCGACAGCAATTCATACTTACTAATGACTATAATATATTCACACTCACTCATTTAATTAATTCATGCACATACAGTAACAGTGCACAGTGAGGGTAAATGAATTTGCAACCTTTTTCATCCAGTACAAACATTTACTCCACCTCTGTGGAAAATAATGCATTCAGAACATAGAAACTTTTTTAAGTTTGTCCACCCACTTATTTTTACCACTATATCACTGGGAGGGACCAGTGAAGCCCCACACTTATAGGCAGGGCACCTAATGTATTACACATTTTGGGTGAAGGGTGGTGAAATATATGGTAACATTTAAGTGTGGTAAAACATATACAGAAGCGTTCAATTTGCAGTATCTTCATTTTAACCCTTCGGTTCCTCACTCAAAACCATCCTTTCCAACAGTTTTGGAAAATATTGAAAAAGGTGCAGTGGTCTCTTCATTTTTTCCAGAGCTGTGAACAAACATTTGACAATTGAACAAAGTTTTGGTGACATTTTAGGAAAACTACTTATGATATTCATCCAACAACTGAAGCTGATTGTCCATCTGTCTAACTTTGCAAGCTAGGTAGCTTGTTTAAGCTCTCAAAATGTACCATATTAATTTAACTACTTGTTAGCCAGCTGGGTAGGTACCTAGTCTAGTCCATCCAGCACTGTGCAGGCTGCCTCTTTATCTATTCAAATATGCCTGGCTAATGGTTAACATACATATAAGCTGTAAATAATGTTATTCGATGAAAGGGTAGCACCAAGTATTTAGATAATACCCCTCAGATGGCTACAGGGGCTCTGGAAGATACTAGAGAAGATAATGGCCCATTAATGTAGCTAGCTATGTGTAGACTCCATATTAAAAAAGCATATTAAAAGATTCATATAGATTATAGCTAAACATTTGAATCATTGGTCATCATAGGTCAGAAAAAATTAAGAGACCACTGCAACTTTTTCTTTCCTTTCCCAAAAAGTTGAAAAGGAAAGTTATGAGTGAAGAACAGAAGTGTTCAATTTGTAGTGCTCTCTTAATTTTAACCCTTCTGTTCCTCACATATTTTTTTTCTAGAGCTGTACATTTAAAAAACAAAAATATGGGACTTTTATATAAGGTATTAGGGATATTTTTACTTCAATATTCAATATGGTATCGGACCCAAATATAGCATCAGGCGGGCTGTATTAATAATATTATGTACCAGGGAAAGTCAAGGTCTCTGTGGATTTAGTATATTATTAAAATTGTTTGGTATTATTCAGCTGCAAGTTGAAGAAACTATTGTGGATTCCAAAAGACTCTGAGATGTGTACAGTTTTCAGGATATTGTGTATTTTCTGAGTGATGCACCAGAAGAGAAACATTTTAGCCATGACTGTATGCATTTATACAACATGAATGGTCTGAAATGACCTTGCAAGATTGCCTACAACACACAAACAATGTATAATTTTAACATTTTATTTCCCTACATCTAATTAATGATATAACCAACTCATTATAGAGATATTACAATGCAGGTGCTACAGCTGAAATATTTCATATTACCGTGAATTATCCTCAGTCAAAGTGCCAAAAACAAGCTGAAAATAATCAAGCGGTTATTATCTTCTCCATGACAACTACTACATGGTCAGATGGTGGTAATATTTGGGGGAAATAATTTCCATGTGGGAGGCATGCCCGCTTCTTACATTAAGCGTAAAATCACTATGATCCATCTCTCTAGGTGCTTGTCAAAAATTAGGCTTTGAAAATCAAGCCGCTTTCATTCAGGGATTCATACAAATGTTTGTTTCATATTTTCTCACTATTGCCTTTAATAGGCGCTAAGAAGTCCAAAGTTAATGAAGCAAATTTGATGTCATGTAAGAGGGTCTGGTACTGGACTTTAATAAGGCAGTTAAGCGCTAATAGGTCTGAGTATTCACGTTGTGTGAGGCCTCAGAGTGTGTTTAAACACTCATTGCTGTGGTTATGGTAGTAGCCCCAAGAGAACACACACCACAGTACTAACTGGATTACACTCCACATTCTCTTAGACAAAACTATAATCCTCTTTTGCAGTAGTTCAACCACCTTTCCCTGGCCTGTCAGCAGGGTCATGAAGAAATCCCCAACATTATATTGTCACTACTCACCTGTATAGTATGTAACTGTTTATTCCTCACGGGAACATATTTTCCTCTGCAACAGGACTGCACATATTTATACTGTAATCAGAAAATAGTTCATAGTTATATATTTACGTTTTGGATATGGTGTGCTCATATTGTCTACTGCTGGGATCACCTCAGTAAGGCTGCAGTGGTTCAGTGAACTAGTGATATTAATTTAGCCGAAGTCTACTTGCGTTTTGGATATCTGCCTTGTTGCTTTCAAAGCTCAATATTGATGTTACGACTAGCATTCATGTTTGGTTGTTAGCTAACTCACTCTGCTAGAACTGCCGCTTGCTTTCGCAATCAGAATAGTACAGTTAGGTCCAGAAATTATTGGACTCTATCAAGTTTTGTTATTTTGGTAGTTTACCAAAATATATTCAAGACACAGTTAAATAATGAATCCAGGCTTAGAGTGCAGTCTCAGCTTTAATTTGAGGGTATTCACATCCCAATTGGAGGAAGGGTTTAAACAGCTCTCAGCTCATTAATATGTAGACCCCTCTTTATCAAGGGACCAAAAGTAATTGGTCCATTGACTCAAAAGCTGTTTCATGGACAGGTGTGGGCTATTCTTTCATTATATCGTCAATTAAGCAGGTAAAAGTTCTGGAGTTGATTCCAGGTGTGGCATTCGCATTTGGAAGCTGTTGCTGTGAACCTTCAACATGCGGTCAAATTAGCTTGGATAAGGATGGCCTAATAATGTACTGCAAAACTGCAAAAACAAAGAATCCATCAGAGAGATAGCACAAACATTATCAATAGTTAACATTATCAAAAGGCGTTTGTAGGCGGGTCTTCCTGCTGCAAGATTGAACTTTGAACCACACGTCTGTCAGTCATCAATAATGATATTGGATGTACCAGTGCGATGAGAGAGCCATAGGGCCTTCACACTAAAGTCCAGGCATCTATTTAGACAACTTGCTGTGCAATACTTGGTATAGCTTTCTTCATTTGTGATGTTTTGGGGGATATTCCAGACTTTATTGTTACGCTGATGCTATGCTCTCCCCTGGTTTGTGGGTTTTACAGGGTTCTTTTGGTATAATATGGATTTTTTTTCAGGGGTTAAAAATTCATAGCCCTGTTCTGGTTATATTCTTTAAGCGAGCAGGGATGAAGAAGAGATGAAGTGTTTTGCGGTTATGAAGCTCTCTAAATTAGAAACAACTTGTTTTCTTCTTTAATTAATTGCTCAGGGGGTGACATGTATTGCATTATGAACATTTTGCTAAAAGGAATAAACATTCCAGGTTTCCATACACCCAGTTGTATGACATGGACATATTTTCAGGGAGCAGCGTTAGAATGGACAACCTACAAACATATACAGTAACTTCCAGCATATGAGAATATGTTTGGCTAAATCAACTTTAAGCTACTATTTTGCATTACTCATTACCTACAATGACAATCACAGGACATGTCTAGCGATCTACTGATCCGACCAATCGATAACAAACTGTTCTCTTCAAACACCTAGTCTATGCCACAACCTTTGTACAATAAACATTAACTTTTACATTTTTTATGTTTTTTGTAAAACATGTTAGTCATATGTAATATAATGTTTTGAATTCAAGCATTGGCTTAGCTTACATCACATCTGTATGTGTTTCTTCATCTGTATATATTTATCACAGCTGCATATGCTTCAAGTAGACAAAGACACAATATGATAAAATAAGGAGACTGAGTGAATCAACCTTATGGTGGAATTGCTGCAAAGAAAACACTACTGAAAGGCACCAATGATATTAATATTGTCTTCCTGTCAGGCTCTTATGTTCACCACAAGTATCTAGTTGTATAGAAGGACATTTTTAGAGGTCAGCCCAGGGAGCCAGATGGGCATGCAGGCAGTACGCCTGCTGCAATCTGATGGACAGACTACCTGCTGTGCTCTGTATCCTTGAGGATGTAGACCACGTGATGAGCAGTCTGGATACACAGGGCCTACTTTCCCTGATATGTTACTTTCATTGGGCTCTTAGCAACATTTAACAAAGTGCTGGGTGACACCAAATGTCTTTCAGATATGCTTCAATCACCTTCACTGGATCTAGCTAGAGCAGTGGAGCAGTCACATTTCAGCACTACAGGGATGCAACCTTTTTTGAGCAGTTACGGAGACAGGCTTTAGACACTTATAAAATGTGATCATGGCATTAAACAGATCATGGTGTCAAACAGACAATAAAAGACCATCAAATGATGATCATACTATAAACCGACCCAGACACCGAAACATGTGAATTCTACATTAGATCAATGACTTCATATCTATCATTCTATGAATCAATGGCATTATTGTGTATCTCGTAACACAGACTTAATCACAGTTTGTACGTTCATTAGCAAAGGGAAGCTTGTTAAATTGTTGCGTGTCAATACACAGTCAACAAGCTTTCTGTTGTGATTATTAAAAGAAATTGTCCACTGGTCCACAGTGATTGGATAGTGTGTTTCTTTTGGTGTGTCCAACATTGAGACGGATGAGTAAACAGCTCATCAATGTGTTAGAATGTGAAGATACACAACTGTCAAATAAATACAGTCCTAGGATGAAAATTGCATTTCTCCTCATTGAAACTGTCTTATTAGCTTATTATATGCCCTCTATGTGGCATGGTAGAGTGAAAAAGCATTAAATAAAATTCAGTCCACAATATTCAAATATGAATGTCTAAATACATGTATGAACGTGACCATTATCGATCAGTCCCTATCCTGAGCAACTGTAAAGCTGATCTGCCCATATTACTGGAGTTAAGACTGGCAATGTACTTGACAAAGTGCATGTACTTGACTGCTTTGGGTGAGAAAAACATATTTTATTAATTAACTTCAAATGTATGTATGCAATAAATGGTATGAAATACTTCTCCGGCCACTGCACCTTTTTCTTTCCAAAAAATGAAAGTTTTGAGTG
This sequence comes from Esox niger, assembly GCA_016801105.1. NCBI lineage: Eukaryota > Metazoa > Chordata > Actinopteri > Esociformes > Esocidae > Esox > Esox niger. The sequence goes on along the minus strand of JACXGJ010002530.1, from coordinate 45,011 downwards.
AGAAAAAGAAGCGTTCAGTTTGCAGTGGACTCTTAATTTTAACCCTTCTGTTCCTCACTCAAAATCTTCCTCTTCGACTTTTTTGGAAAGGAAAGAAAAGGATGCAGTGGTCTCTCAATTTTTCCGGAGCTGTATAACTAAATATTTCACCGTAAATATTTTTTGGGGTCAAATTAAACAATCGCTGACAGCTGAGAGTACATGATTTAGCCTTTTGAAACCATAAGATTATAATATTGAGTTAATCTATTCAGACATGACCAGTGAAGTTGCTACTTAGAATCTAAATTATTTAGTTTACAGATGTGTATTATATCTACTGAATGTAGATTTGGTTGACCTCAGATGACAGAAAAGTTGGATAAGCTGTAGATTTAAATTCTGATCAAGACAAATGACGGCACGGCGACCCCATCCTGTCAAAAACATAATTCACGTGGTGTTCAGGACAGCGGGAGACAAGCACATTACAGCACAGCACTCCAAAGTTCAAAAGTGCAGACATTTTAGAGAGGTTGGGAAAAACAGCCTTAAGAACAAAGAAAATCTGTCACACTTGGGGCAGTCTAGGCTTCAACTAATTCACTTACTCAGCAGGAAAAACTAATATTAGAAATGAATGCGCTCTATGGGGTCAACAAGTGACGGGTGTTTGTTTATGTGCCATTTTTCATGTTCTCTGGCTTCATCCTTTAAATATTCTACCCCTCATTCCTACATCGTGTCCTCTGATGTTACATTAAAAAGAAAATATTCTGAAGTGTTATCTGCATTCAAATAAACACACAACCCAATAAGTGCTCCAGTGGCAGCTGAGGTTTTGAAGAATTCTCCCTAAAAGGAATACTAGAGAAATAATGCAAAATAACTCTTTAGAATCCCTGCCGAGATACGTGTAATTGATATCCAATGGCAAATCTCGGTTGAATGTGAGATAATGAGTGTTTGGGGGTGTTTCCCCGGTTGAGTGTTCATAAACCTGGCCTTCATTGAAAAGAGAGGACGGATATGCACGGCTATGGTATAATGGGCAGTTGCGTTGTCTTATAATTGATCATCTTGTGATCCCACGATCAAATTATAGCAATGAGCTGAGTTGTTTCTATTGACCAGGCTTATCTACTTTCCCTTGATGATGAACTCACATACACACTTCAGGCCATTATTGACCAATCAAAACAACTTCATGGTTACGCACTCAAAAGTACAGTTATTGTAATGTTGTGACAGAAAATGAAACAACCTCGGATATGAAACGGATATGTGTTTTTTTACTGTCTACGGTTTCTCTCTATATCGTTCACCCTCCTTGGGCTTTTTCAATTTTTTTATTACAACATGAAATCCAAAAATATTTCATCAGAGGTTTTTGCCACCGACTAAACCAAAAGGTCCATGATGTCAGCGAAAAATAACATTTATTCTAAATTAATAAGAAATATAAAACAAATATATAACAATTTCTGATTGCTTAAGTATTCACCCCTTTGCTATGACACACCTGAATGAGCTGTGGTGCCACCATTTGTGTAGAGAATTAATGTTATTAGTTGAATGGTGTCTTTCTGTGTGCAATTAAGGTGTTTAACATGATTTAAGGTTAAATACAATTCTAAACAAAAACTACATTGGGAACAGGAATGAAAATTCCAAGCAAATCCAGAATAAGGTTCTTCAAAAGCACCGATAACAGGTGCGATATAAGAACTTTTCCACTGCATTGAATACCCCCCAGAGCACAGTAAAGTCCATTATTAAAAGAAATTGAGAATATGGCACAACCGTGAATTTGCGTAGACCAGGCCATCCTCAAAAACATAGTATCTGGGCAAGATAGATACTAGTCAGGGAGGCCACCTTAAAGCCTATGGCTACTCTAAAGGAGTTAGTCATCAGCTGCTGAGTTGGTAGACACTGTGCAGGCTCCGGCAATATTCTAGGTGATTCAAGAAAGTGACTTTTATGGGAGAGTGGCAAAAAGAAAGCCACTATTGAAAAACACTTTGCCAGAAGGCATGAGTGACACAGAGAGCATAAGAATATTCTATGGTAACGCTGTGCAATGTTTGATGCAAGCCCAACACCACACACCATCCTGACAACACCATCTCTAACATGAAGCATAATGGTGTAAACATCATGCTACGGAGATGCTTGTCGGTATGGATATGTATCAGGGCATGGATAGCTTGTAAAGATAGAGGGCAAAATCAATGCAGTGAAGTACAGAAAAGATAAAATGCAAGAGATCTGGGACTAAGAATATTAATCTTCCAGCAGACCTATGTCCTTAAACATATAGCAAAAAGCCACAATGGAATGTTAACAAAAAGATCAGTGGAACTGGAGAGTCAAAGCCCAGACCTGAATCCAAAGTTGAAAATTGCTGTTTATTTAACTTTAAGGACAACTTCACAAAGATGAATTGAGAACAATTGGCAGATTATATATTTTTTTACTTATTTGACTTTTAGACTGTTTTATGTTGATCAGAAGCAAATCAGATTAATTCATTTTGATTTCATGGTGTAACACAATAATAAATCCAAGGCGGACTCCTTTTGAGAGCCACTGTATGTTTAATTTAAAAATATTTAATTTAAAAATATATTATAAGTATAAATGTACATATAATTTATACAAAACTGTCTATAAATGTCTAAAATCTTTTTTGAGAAACTACAACAAAGATTTACAGGAGGCTGAAAAAATATCAAAAACACCACATGGAAAAGCATTCCTATATTTTACAGTCTAGTTGTTTTGAAAAATTAAGGCTATTCTATACAAGAAATTGCCAAGAAACTGAAGATTTAAGACAATGTTTAGCACTCCCTTCACAGAACAGCGCAAACTGACTCCAGCCAAAATAGAAAGAGGGGTGGGAGACCCCAGTACACAGCTGTGCAAGAGGACAAATACACTGATCAGCCATAACATTATGACCACGGATGTGTGAAGTGAATAACACTGAACATCTTGATATCATGGCACCTGACAATGGGTGGGATATATTAGGCAGCAAGTGCACATTTTATCCTCAAAGTAGATGTGTTGATGTCGTAGCAGGAAAAATGGGCAGGCGTGAGGATCTGAGCGACTTTGACATGGGCCAAATTGGCAAACAATGTTCACTGATGCGCGTGGGGAGTGAAGGTTCGTGTGTTCAGGTCAAACATACAAGCAACTGTAGCTCAAATTGTTGAAAAAGTTACTGCTGTTACTGATAGAAAGGGGTCAGAACACACAATGCTTCACAGTTTGTTGCGCAAACCAGTCAGGGTGCCCATGCTGACCCCGGTCCACTGCCGAAAGCACCTACAATGGGCACATGAGCATCAGAACTGTACCACAAAGCAATGGGAGAAGGTGGCCTGGTCTGATGATGGCCTGGTCTCACATTTCCTTTTACATCACTTGGATGGATGGGTGCGTGTGCGTTGCTTACCTGGAGAACACACAGCATCAGGTTGCACTATGGGAAGGAAGCAAGTCAGCAGAGTGGTTGTGATGCTGAGAAACATTGAGTCCTGTCATTCATGTGGATGTTATTTTGACACGTACCACATACCTGAGGTGCATCCTCATGGCAACGGTATTCCCTGATGGCATTGGCCTCTTCAGCAGGACAAAGCAAAACATTTTCAGGAATTGTTTGAGGAACATAACGAGTTAAAGGTTTTGAATTGGCCTCCATATTCCCCAGATCTCAATCTATTCAAGCATCTTTGGGATGTACGGGACAAACGGGTCCAATCCATGGAGGCCCCACCTAACAACTTACAGGACTTAAAAGATCTGCTACTAACGTCTTAGTGCCAAATACTAAAACACACCTTCAGAGGTCTGGTGGAGTCCATGCCTCTATGAGTCAGGGCTTTTTTGACGGCAATGGGGGCCTACACAATATTAGGCAGGTGGTTATAATGTTATGGCTGATCAGTCTTCATTAGGGTCAATTTTGAGAAACACATGCCTAATATTTGACTTTACAAAGCAACATGAGGCAAATAACAGCATTCCAAGGAGGCCAAAAAGACTTTGCCAAAACTGCAGGTGCAAAACCGTCTCAAGATACCATATGCTGAACATGTATAAATGTTATTGGCAAAGAGGAACTGTAGTCGCAAGTCGACGCTGACAGACAGAAAAACAGGATCATTGGTCAAATGAAAAACACCAAAGATTTGAATCATCCGTTTTAACAAAAAAAATTATGTTGTGAGGGTCAAAAAGCTTAAATTCATGGCAGGGCTGCCATTGGGAAAATGCTTGTATTCAAGGCCATTGCCCAAAGACATAACTTGGTTTAAAGAGCCCAAAACCTTGACCCCTGAGCAATGGGGGGAAAAGAATAACATGGTCCGATGAGTCATCTTTCACCCTATTTCCTATATCCGGACAGGTTTATGTTTGGAGAAAGCCAAACAATACCTTCAGTCCACAATGTCTGCTGCCAATTGTTAAACATGGTCGGGATCCATAATGGTATTGGCAGCCATCTCTTGGCAGTAATTGGGTCTGATGATTGCTCTGTATGGTCGTATAAGGGGCAAAGATTATGAGGCCATTTTACAGGACCTGATACACACTAAACTGCAAACACTGTTCCCTCATGGTCCTCGACAATTCCAGGATGATAATGTACATACAGCTAAACAAATTCAAAAGGGGTTTTATGAACACCAGGATTATGTCAAACGCCATCTATGGCATTCCCAATTACCGGATCTTAACATCATTAAACCTTTATGGGAAGGCTTGCAGCGCGAGTCTTATATTCTTGAAGAGTGATGCAATATCCCTCTACACACATTTCAATACTGATATGACAGCATTCCAACAATGACTGCAACTTTTCTGAAGGCAAAGGGTGGCCCTAGTCCTTATTAGCACATTGATAATAATATATTGTTGCGTGTTTTCTATTATTTTGTCCACCCCCTGTAGGTTCATTTGACATACATAACGACTTACATAAATATTACCATTCACGAAATAAGAATTGAGCGAAAAGTCAAACAGTTTTGATTCATTTCATGCTTGACTGGAAAGCCTGAGCTTTCACTTCAAAACTAAATGAGAAAATACATACTTGAAAAGCTGGATGTAAGGTTTTTCAAACATGTCGGGCAGTGGTGTAAATCCATTAGCAGTACATGGCAGAGACATCCACTGACGACAGCTTTTCCCCATCTTTCTTTTGCTGATAGATGCCCCAATAACATGTCTGGCTGGGAGAAATCACATTTGATCAAGTCTCTGATCATAGATGTCAGGGGATTTGTCAGCCGTCATTAAATTCATATCAAGCAGTTTTCTCCAAAGCATCAACATGAAGTACAATTTTACCATATCCATTTGAGAGAGCTGGTTGAGGACTAAAAAGCTGTTTTTTGTGTCCTGTTTTTTCATTCCTAGTAGTTTTTGTCTAATGGAGATGAGTGTTTCTATACTGTGTGCGAGTTGAAATGTAAGTCCTTTTATTTGGATTAGTAGAAGCAATAATATCTTGCTGTGAACCTGTGGAGACAAGCTAAGCAACATCCAGAGCACAAAGACACAACTTGCAAGCAAATATCCTGGACCACTGAGCAATTTGACAAAAATGAACATAATGTTTTTAGTCATACTTATCTGACAAAGAAATTAATAACTATGACTGTTTGAACAAATTAGCAACACAAAGAGGAAATTAGCAACACAAAGAGGAAGATGGAATTAGCTTTCCATTGTATGGTGAGGCTAAATCATTTTAATACATTCAACATACACTGAAAGAGGCCAATGCAATCAGGGAATACCGTTGCCATGAAAGGGTGCCCATGGTCTGCAACAATGCTCAGGTAGGTGGTACGTGCCAAAGTAACATCCACATGAATGGCAGGACCAAAGGTTTCACAACATTGCCCAAAGCACATTGGCTCTTCTTGCTTACCTCCTTCCCATAGTGCATCCTGGTGCCATGTGTTCTCCGGTAAGTGACGCAAACACACTCGGCCATCCATGTGATGTAAAAGAAAACGTGAATAATCAGACCAGGCCACCTTCTTCCATTGCTCCATGGTCCAGTTCTGACGCTCACACCCCCATTGTAGGCAATTTTGGCAGTGTACAGGGGTCAGCATTGGCACCATGACTGGTCTGTGACTACTACACAACCCCATACGCAACAAACTGCTTGTTCTGACACCTTTCTATTGGTACCAGCAGTAACTTGTTGAGCAATTTGAGCTACAGTACATGAGCCTTTGCTGCCCACGACCCTGTCGCCGGGTTACTGCATTTCTATATCCATCGGTATTTTATATGAAAGGCCTCAGTACAGTTTTTGACCCTATCAAAATGTTGAGTCAGCGTTCATGGAACATCTAAATGCACAATTAATAGTGTCAGAACAAGGCTTTGTGTCTGTCGTCACGATTCTTGATTCATGCTCGCGACCCCATTGATCACTACATTGCTTTGGAAAGAGAAACAAAACCGACTACCCTGGAAGCTTATGTTTTAGACATAAAGAAGTGGACGACAAAACATTTATTTATTTTAAATCAATAAAACATAGAGGTCCCTGGAAATAAACAGATCTGCCATTTTCCATTTAGTGGTTTGTTATTATTAGTTACTTTATATTTGAGCTAAACCTTTTTGGTTCGTAGGGAACACAAGAAGGGCACATAATAATTACTTGTTCCAAGCCTTCTTGCCAGTCAGCTACAAATTCTTCAGTGCCTAGCTCCTATTACTGTCCAATACTTTTGAAAACATTCATGGCAGTTATGGCATTCTACTGATAAAACCACAACTTCAACATTTGGTAGATTTGGAAGTTATTGCTAAACCCTCAAACCAGTCAATTGAACCACCCTCCGCGAGACTCCTTAGCTAGTCCATGAGCATGGTTTGAACCCTGATCTCCCAGTGTCAGCTAACGGTTGAGCGAGTGACTTTTTAGGAGATATAAACCAACGTCCAAATGTTTAGGTAATTACAATTGTTTTTGATAACTGTGACATAACGGCAACATATTATAGTCGCTTCTAGCATGTCACTGTCCATTAGTTACAGGTGATGGATGTCAACATCTATCAATTAATTATCTAATAATTATGTATCCACCAATCCAAAGACAGCAACAAACAGAGTTTAGGAATGTAGGTGTCTGAGAAGGTTTGAGTCTTAAGAAATTGTATCTTTGAACTGTATCTGCTGTAATGGGTCAGTAGTGCATGCTGGAAATTAAACTTTTCGGGGGAGGTGAGGGCATTTTTGTATTATATGTCTTTCCTTTTTAGGTTTCAGATTAATCCACAATTCTCTCTTGAAATTTTGTTTTTGTTTTTAATACATACAATGTTCCAGTTGCCCTGGGGGCAACAAATAAACAAATCCATTCCACATGGACTAACTTGAAATATCTCTTACAAACACAGTGCTTTGTGTAACGCTGAAACATAGTTGTTTGCTCTTGTTTGTCTCCCGGGTACTTGGGGTATGTGTGTCGAGACCTGTGATGTATTTTTTCACATAATAGAACATCACCAGCACAAATGTCAGGAGAGATTGAGACTGACATTTTGCCCGCCAACGAGTGGGAAGAGAGGCGGCACATTAAAACAGCACTAAAGGTTAGAAGTCAACTGGGGAATACTAGGGAAACAAACATACTGGAACAGTTAGCTGCTCACTGCTTTATGAAAGGGACACAAGCAGAGATAGATTGGGGTGGGGGTATTGAAGAACTAAATGGAGGAAGAGGAGAGAGGGGAGAGAGGATGAATAGAGGAAACAAGAGGGTGGGGAAAGATGTCATTGAAGTTCCTGAGTTGGATTCAAAAGTGCTGTTAGTTTTGTAGCTTGCTGTGCTTTGATTAGTAGGACCCTGGCGAGATGTCTATGGGTGGCTGTTGTTGATAGGTTCAGTTACTGCATGTAAATCCATGTAAAAATATTTATTTTGCATCTTCAGTGGAAAGACGGTCATGTTAATAGATGTTGACAAGGGTTTAGAAGATGACATCATGTCCTAATAACTTGCAGGGAAATAATTCTGTAATGGATCCTCTGTAGAAAGACCTTCCCAACTCCATCCTAGATGTTTTACTGCCTCTTGATAACCCGGAGAGACTTTATCTATACAGTTGTGCTCATAGATTTGCATAACCAGGTAGAAATTGTGAAATGTTGGCATTGATTTTGAAAATATGATGGATATTGCAAAAAACGGTCTTTTATTTAAGGATTGTGATCCTATGAAGCAATTTGTTATCACATAGTTGTTTGGCTCCTTTTTAGATCATAATGATAACAGAAATCACCCAAATGGCCCATATCAAAAGTTTACAAACCCTTGAAAGTTTGGCCTTGTTACAGACATACAAGTAACACACAGGTGAAAATGGCAATTCAATATGCAATGAGTTTGTTAGCGCTCACGTGGATGCACTGAGCAGGCTAGATACTGAACCATGGGGAACTGAAAAGAACTGTCAAAAAGACCTGCATACCAAGGTAATGGAACTTTACAAAGATGGAAAAGGATATAAAAAGGCATCCAAAGCTATGAAAATGCCTGTCAGTACTGTTCACTGTTATCACTTACCATGAAGTAAAACATTTGAGGTTCTCTTAATACCAAACCAAAGTCAGGTTGACCAAGAAAGATTTTAGCCAAAACTGACAGAAGAATGGTTCAGGATACAAAGAAAACCCACAGGCAACCTCAGGAGAAATACATCCTGCTGTGGAAAAATACCATGTGGTTCTTTCAAGGAGCACAGTACAACGATACTTGAACAAAAATTAGCTGCATGGTCAAGTTGTCAGAAAGAAGCCTTTACTGTGCCAATATAGCAGAAAAAGTTGAAGGTTCTTCAGTGACCATAATAGTCTCCTGACCATAATATCATCGAGCCACTCTGGGGAGATCTCAAACATGATCATACCAGACAACCAAAGATTTTGCATGACATGGAGGCCTTTTTTCCAAGATGAATATGCTGCTATACCACCTGCAAGTATTTGGGGCCTCATCCTCATAGACAACTATTACAAAAGACTGCACACTGTCATTGATGCTAAAGGGAGTAATAAACAATATTAAGAAGTAACGGTATGCAGACTTTTGAACAGGGTTTAGTAAAAAAAAAATCTTTATTGCCTTGTTTTGTCTTATGATTGTGCCATTCTGTTATGACCTACAGTTGAATGTGAATGTCATATGAAATCAAAGGCATGTGTTTTGCCTGCTCACTCATGTTTTCTTTACAAATGGTATATATATTATCAATTATCCAAGGGTATGCAAACTTTTTAGCACAACTGTATAGATTGTAATGTTGATATTCCAGCTGAAACGATTGTGCATTTTAACACAATATATGTTGTGGTGCCTTTGTTGTAAACATGTGAGGTACATCATTTTGCTTCAAACTAGACTCAAAACAGCCTAATTTCTCCAGTGTAATTCACATTGTAAAGTGAAATTGAAAGACTTGGTTCCAGACCAAAATACGTTCCTGTCACTACAACAGCAACAAGTGCAAGAATAGCTTTCCTGATGCATAACAACAGTGGTCCCTTTGCTCCTATGGTCCTTTCACCAGGAAATATGAAGGTTAATCTGCACTCACTTCTGTTCATGCAATGTGCAATAAGAAGTGTGAATATTCTGGATTGGATTCCGGTTTAATGTGTTAACCCTGGCAGCATACATGGAAAATGGCTGCGGTGTTGCTATATCATCACTACATGTGCATATTTCATCTAAAAGTGTTCTGTTCACATTGCAGGGTACTGCCGTTGATGTTTCTCTTGAAGCAATATATCATTAACACCCCTAAAAAACGATTTTTTTAATTCTAAGCACAGGAAAAGGATCTCAGATGTGAACTTTGTAAGGGGTGATGGTGGGGCATGAGGCTTTTTTTAGCTGCTGAAAAACTGAAAAATGTATCTTCAACAACTGCTGTTGGAATGTATATTATCAAACTGCTATGTTCTTTTCTTATTTATAGTAGCAAGCCACATTCAGGGACTTGATGAGGTGGTCTGTTATCTGAGTGTTCCCTTATGCTTCATACTCATTCAGAAAGGAGCCACTTTCCATGCATGGTACAGTATGTAGGCGGGGTGATAGCCGCGAGGGACTGCCAAGCAGGCGTCTTTGTTCATGGCTTGGCAGAGGCGGTTGTATGCATTGATATATTTTGTAACTGTACTAGTAGTACTATAAGAGAGCCACAGAAAGTGGCAATAAGAAAGTAATGGTGTGTCTAACTGTTAGACTCAAAGATGCCTATCTGATGTCCCCGATGGGCAGGAAACAGCATGATTAGAATGCCACTTCCGATGTTCTAAAGAGAGATTTTCATTACTGCAGAGGATATTTACCCTTGCTAACTTCCACTGTTTGTGGCTAATAATAATAAGCAGAATCCATGTTCAATTATCATATTTTACCATAATTTCATATAAGACTCCACCATCACCACCATGATAGCACCCTGAAGTTCACCAAGTTCTCAATTTTCCACGAATAGCTTTAGTTAATCATTCACAATTACAACTTCGACAATATTATTATTACAGTATTACATCTGTCTTCATTGATGTCAGGATACCTATAATGTTATCTTAATACATTCCTTAAGTAAAGTGAATTCTCGGGGCAGTGTCCATGGACCATGCAGAAAAACATGTTATGTTTCATAGGAATGTAACACCCTAAATCAGTCTCTCATGGTTGATTGATATTTTATTGCTTCAGGTAAACCCATATTTCAATTGTGTCAAATATGGGTTGGAGTGGTATATATCGGTAATATAACACAAACCTGCGGATGCATTGTTGCTCTAAAAACGGTTACCAACAGCTATCAGCATTCAGGATTCAAGCCGCCAAGGTTATAAGAGTCAGTATGCACACTTTAGCACTGTGCCAGGAACTCCGCCATGCATCAAAAATGCCACACTTGGCGCACTGTCTGCAACTGAATGTATGCTATAGTTATTAACCTCACAACACAGTAGAGGAATTTTGTCCTACTCCTCAATGCAGAACTGCATTCAATTTGTGTCATTGGTGTGTTTTCGAGCAGGAACTGCTCCTAATTTGCTCCTAAGTCCTAATTTGCTCCTAAGTCCTAATTTCTTTTTTTTGGGGAGGGTGGTCTGGGCTTTGACTAGGCCTATCTAAATCAATACATTTAGTTGTCCAGGTCCTAATGCAGCAGAGCATACCAAAACACTGCCACCATCATGCTTGATCGTTGCTATGGTGTGGAATGTAAACAATGAAACATCAACCAACTCATAGTTACCTACCCCGACTTCTCCACTGACGATGGATGTGTCTAGTCCTGGCTTAGGGCCTATTTTACAAGTCTCATTCAGCTCACCCATACCTGCCTAACCTCCGGGCTGTGTGTCTAATCACATGCCACCACTGAACTGTCAATACTACACACATGCTTCTGTGGTGTCTCCATACAGGTCCTAAGGTCATGCTTAAATCACCCTATCATGAGCCATGGGTAGATCTCTTTATCTTAAAGTATGCTTTCAGGAAGTAAAGATAGGAATGTGTCCAGGAGTGGGGCTACTTAGTACTAGTCTTGAGGTTCTCCGGTTAGTTAACTCAAACTAGCCTGACTGATTAATCAACAAGATATATCCTCTCACATAACATTATTATAACAGAAGTGTTATATACCTGGTTTGTTCATGCCTAAATAAGTATATTGTAAGACACAGAATTAATACATTTCACTAGTATAATATGAATCATGAATGTAAGCTTACATTTTATATGAAAAGAACATCAACATTCATGAGACAGTTACAAAATCTTCCTCATTAACTCGGTATTATTTATTGACACCTAGATTTAGATTCACTTCTGTTTTATATAGAAAGCTAAACATACAAATGGGTTAAATCCACAAAGAATACATTACAGCAAGTTTGCTGGCCAGCTCTTTGACCCTGCCCTGGAGTAGACTATATATCTTTGTCCCATGCAGTAGATTCAAATTTGATGACAAGTTAATCATGTACTAGCTAATTTTATTACCATGCAGGTTTCTCATACAGAATAAAAATACAACATAATAAAAATGTACAAATAAATGTACAAAAAGCATGCTGACAGAGACATGGGTAGGCAAAATGGGAAGCAAAATGTATTAATCGCAAAATGTGAAAGGTCAGGGTGAGATTTATTGAAGGCACCATTAGAACAAAATTTTGAGAAAGCATTTTCTCAATCTAGAATCAATATTTAGGTGCTTAGATTCTTTATTTGTTTTAAGTCCCACTGGTTAAACTAAAATATAACATGACATTTATGATATTAAAGCAACATGGTATGTGTTGGTCAGATGTTTGAGCTGAAATACAAGATCCATGAAATCTTGTGGGTCTTGCACAAACAATATATTTCTTAAAAATGTTGTGCACAAATATGTTTACTTTCCTATTAGTAAGCATTTCTCATGTGCCAAGGTAATCCATCCACAAGAGAGGTAAGGCATAACAAGAAGTTGATAAATGCCAGTCCGTGCAGAGGACCCACAGGCTTCAACTTCACAGAAAATGTCCTATTATGCTAAACTACAGCCAACAAGGGTAAGATGGCAGCACACAATCGCTGAGAATCGCTGAGGTTCAGTAATCGATGGCTGATGCGTGGCCCTTTTGTCTTTCAAATGGAAATATTTTGGTGGGTTTCGGGAATTGAAGGTAGAATGTTAAATGACACAATGCTTATGGCAAGGTGATTCTTTTAGTGATCTTGAGGTCCCATACATATGTAGACATGCTTTGCTAGTTGCAAATTTGTATATAGTTATTGAAGTTCATCTTTAAACTTCCTGTTATGCATTAAGTATTGTTCATAAATTGTTGTTACTGCTTTATAGAAGAGCACATTGTGTATAGCCTACAATTCAAGTTGTATTTGAATTGTTAGTAAATAGCTTGACCTAAAAGGTGCAGTGTATTTTGAGACTGTCCTGACATTTAATTAGCAGATAGCCTACATTTTCTTATTCTCTTCTGCCCCTATAGTAATTATAATGCATTTGATTTTGTTCAGTCGTTTCTTCAAACTTACTTTTACAGTCCTTTCAGACTAAGTGAACAATGTCAAGCCCAAATTTAAAAGAAGCATGTTTAATAGTCTAAGCCACTGTAGGTTATATTATAGAAATCAAAAGCAATTTGTTTTCTTAGATAAGTTGACAGTATGATAGTACAACAAAGGTTACATTTTAATGGGTTTTATTTTCTAAATTGACAGTCCTTCACATGTCAACAAGCAGTCTAGTCATTATTTCTCTAGGTGGTGATTAGGAATAGTGTTGATGCCATCACTCCTTCCATTTATGACACCAATGTAGCAAAATGGATGAACCGGGTTGCAAACCTGGGTCACTGCATCACCCAATAGGTTGACCCACATAGTAGGAAATGCACCTGGCATGTTGTAAAAAGAAAACCAGCGGCCAACTACACTGGATGTAGGATAGTTTGCTTTCACATGATAAAAAGCCTTTCTGCCTGCAGCATATTTGCTTGACATCACCCCACAAGAGATGTAAGTATGATAAAGTAACATTGGAAAAGGACCGAACAAAACACGGAGAAAGGAACTTGAATGCATCTACGAGTGATCCTTGTTTACATAAGGGATCAGCATACAGTATATTTTGTTGAAACTGAAAGCTGCTATTTGTGTCATGCCTTCACAACTCTAGGGCAGTAAATAGGCCTTCTTACCCTCTGCCAAGTATTTTGCTTAGTCTTCTTTCTTTGCCAAATGGGTGCAATATTACTTTTTAAAAAATCATACAATGTGATTTTCTGGACTTTTGTTTTAGATTCCGTCTCTCACAGTTGAAGTGTACCTATGATAAAATGACAGACCTCTACATGCTTTGTAAGTAGGAAAACATGCAAAATCAGCAGTGTATCAAATACTTGTTCTCCCCACTGTATATACCAATGGCCTTCAAGTTCCCCAAGCATCAGAGCTACTTTTTCAAAAAGAAAATACTCATATACGTTTTTTCGAAATAGTAATACACATTAACAAATGAAAACATGATTTAATCGAAATAAGGGATTTGTCAACTTTGACATTAAAGGCATTATTCATCAGTAACATACAGTAGTCAATACCTAGCTAAGAGGCGCTGCTTGGATTTAAACAAACTCAACGCACACAAGTACCCCACCAGAGGGGTGGTCCGTCCATGTACATTGTACCTCTACTTAACCTGACTTCTTTATTGCGATAATGAATCAAATAATAAATTTAATAAAATATCAAATATATTCTCATCTTCATCCACTTATCCGTTGTCGGATCGCGGGGGCAGGGCCTACCCCGAGATCCCCTCCCAGCTGGATGTGCCTGGAACACCTCCCTATGTTTAGGCATCATGACCAGATGCCCAAATCACCTCAACCTGGCTCCTTTCGATTTAAAAGTGCAGCGGCTCTACTCCGAGTTCCTCACGGATGACTGAGCTTCTCACGCTATTTCTAAGGGAAACATCAGACACCCTTCTGAGAAAACTAATTTCAGCCGCTTGTACCTGCAATCTAGTTCTATCTGTCATGACCCAGCCTTCATGACCATAGGTGAGGGTAGATTGAGAGCTCTGCTGGTATATCGAGAGCTCTGCCTTCCGGCTCAGCTCTCTTTTCGTCACAACGGTGCGGTAAAGTGAATGCAATGCCGCCCCCGCTGCTCCTATTCTCCGGCCAATCTCCCGCTCCATTTTTCCCTCACTCACAAACAAGACCCCGAGATACTTGAACTCCTTTACTTGGGATAAAATCTCACTCCCTACCCGGAGGAGGCACTCCATCGGTTTCCCAACAACTTCGCACTTGGCTGCAAACCGGTCCAGTGAGTGCTGGAGGTCACAGACCGATGATGCCATCAGGACCACATCATCTGCAAAAAGCAGCGATTAGATCCCCAGCCCACCAAACTGTAACCTCTCCTCACCCCGATTACGCCTCGATATCCTGCCCATAAACGTTACAAACAGGATTGGTGACAAAGCGCTGCCCTGACGGAGGCCAACCCCCAACTGGAATGAGTCCGACTTACTACGGAGAACCCAAACAGAGCTCTCACTTTGGATGTACAGGGATTTCGATAGTCCAAAGAAGGGACTTCCTCACCCCAACCTCTACAGAGATGTCAGAAAAGCTCAGCTGGAGGTGTGAGTTAAAGATCTTTCGGACAAGGGCCTCCTCCAGACGTTCCCAGTTCACCCACACTACCCGTTTGGGCTTTCCTGGTCTGTCCAGAGTCTTTCCCCACCCACAGACCCAACTCACCACCTGATGGTGATCAGTTGACAGCTCCGCCCCTCTCTTTACCCGATTGTCCAAAACATGTGGCCTCAGATCCAATCACAAAGTCGATCTGGGGTGCTCTTGTACCATGTATTCTTGAGCATCCTTATGTTCGAACATGGTGTTTGTTATAGATAATCCATGACTAGCACAGAACTCTAACAACAAACAACCACTCGAGTTCAGATCAGAGAGGTCGTTGCCCCCATCACACTGCTGTAATATTTAATATTTAATAATTATTTTCAACATAATTAATTTGTTGTTGCATTCTTAGCACAAACTGTATTTTCTCCCCCCCCCCAAGTCACAGTCTCCCTATTGCAAGACCTTAAGAATGTTTATGTCTTTGCCATAAAGGCCTGAAACTGCTTCAAAGTCGCCATTTGCTTCATAGTAGCTGCTCTGATCATTGTCCTTGTTGCCTGGTCATCCAGTTTGGAGGGACAGCCTGATCTATACAAGGTCTCAGTGGTTCCATACACTTTCCACTAAACAATAATGGTATTAACTGTGTTCTGAGGAATAGACAATGTCTTTGAAATAGTTTTAGGGTCCTGGGAACATTTGGGGATGGTGACAAAATGGGAACAAGGGGATTGTGACTGTATACTCACTGTTTATGGCCAATATACCATAGCTGAGATGATACAATAGGCACAATTCATTCTGGCATGTAGCATATTCCTCTAATCTGCCACACCCAGTTTCAGATAGTGAGGAGTGATTCATCATTCCACAGAACGCCTTTTCACTGCTCCAGAGTCTAATCTCGGCGTGCTTTACACCACTCCAATCAACGCTTAGCATAACTCATGTTGATGATAAAGCTTGCGTACAGCTGGTCGGCCATGGAAACCCATTTTGTGAAGCTCTCGAAGCATAGTATTTGTGTGCTGATGTTGCTTCCTGAGGTAGTTTGGTATTCTGTGGTGAGTGATGCTAAAGATGATAGGCAATTTTTATGCACTACGCGCTTCAGCACTTGGCAGCACCGTTCTGTGAGTTTGCATGTTCTAACACTTCATGGATGGGTTGCTGTTGCTCCTAGACGCTTCCACTTCATACAGCACTAACAGTTAACCGGGGCAGAGCTAGTGGGGCAGAAATGTCCCAAACTGACTAGTGGCAAAGGTGGCATCTTATGACGGTGCCACATTAAAATCACTTAGCTTTTCAATTTGACCCATTTTACTGCCATGTTTTTTCTTTGAAGATTTCATGGCTAGATTATGTGCTGGATATTATGCACCTGTAAGCAATGAGTGTGGCTGAAACTAGGCATAGGATGAATGAACATGAAGCTCTGAAGCACCATTCAGATTTTCCAAGCTCTACTGTTTTGATGCAGGGTGCCTGAAGCTTGTTTCAAAGTACAACACCACGTGACCAATGACATTCAAAACTTCGGACATCCGAAAATCACTTTCGGGTTCCAACCAGGCTGTAAAAACGGTTGGCTAGTAAGACCCCACCCATCAGAGTGGTTGGCTGAGAATGCCCTCGACCCGCTATTCACTGAAGCTGTTTCGGAATGTTTTAAACACAGGCCCAACTGGTGTCATTTTTGGAATGTCTGTTTTGAAACTGCGCACATAAAAGGTTAATGACATCTGGGGGTTGTCAGTAGGAGCTGAGACAAGCATGGGAATGGAAATTTAAGAGAAGAATTTACAAGTTAGTCAAGAGAGTCATAGAGCTAGTTATTTTGATAGTAGTCATAGAACAGTATGACTACTTGAGAGTCATAACAAGAGAATAATTTTGTGTTGATTAGCTATTATTTGAGAGTCATACAAAAGCGTAGGTCATTTGAGAAGTAGACAAGATAATTATCATTAGTGGTAAAGAGGTTTTCATTGTTTTTGTTCAAGACACGCTTTCAGATGTGATCAAAATAATTCTGATAGCATATCATCCCAATATATATGCACAGGCAAAGACGGTGGTGTGGTGCCTGGAGATGTGGGCATACCCTAATTTGTTAACTATCAAAACATTTTTGAATCTTCTGTTCTCCCCTCGTTCTTGCATATCAAACTGATATTTCTATCCATGTGACTTAAACTGCGTGAATAATAATACGTGTGTAATACGCATTTCCACTGGCATAATGCTGCACTTACAATTTTAATTTACAGGCCTAATTGTAGGCAATAACAACATTGTAAGTAAAACATTATGATATATTCCATTAACCTTATTTGATATGGTGATATGTTTAGACTACTATAGGTTTATGTGGCAATAAGGAGTAAATTGTGACTCAAACATAAGGAGATTTTGTTGACTAAAATGGCACAATCATTTTTCAGATGATGTGAATGTGACTTAAACTGAAAGATATTTAGTAAAATATCACATGATAGATGACGTCTAAAGCTTCGTTTGAGCAAAACGGAACGCAACACCCTACAGTGCACAAATGACCAAATACTAAAATAAAGCATATAATACTGTGGCACAACTGAATTACTCCAGACAGTTATTTACATGGTCACGAGTTTGCTTCTCCTTGTTGCCATTAATACAATTTTGTGAAATGCAAAATGTAATTATTCCTCCCTTCACAAATTCCTGTTTAATTGAAGTTTCATTATTTATTCATCCTTACCATTACTTCGAATACACTGCTCCGGGCTAAATACAATATGTCTAAATGAAACATGTCATAATACATTTTGTCCAGTAGATGTTCCTGCTTTGCACTGTGTTGGAAAGCTTCAAATAATAAATAAAGAGTTTTTTTAAACAAGCTTCAGTGGTTCTGAAAGCCGCGGTTTCCCATTTCTAGCTGAAACACCGGAAATCAATCATTAGAATGGGTCTCCACATACCCATGGCCATATAATGTATATTTGTGTTGTCATTTAAAAAATATTTTTGATTGGTTAATTTGATACCCAATTGTATATTATTGGTACCTAACTGATTCTAGTTAACTACTTGATTTAACAAATGCAACTTGTGGTTCCTCTAATTTGCACCTGCACAAATAATTTTTTATTAAATTTTTTCACATGATTTCCTCTAATCCCACAGAAGGATTTGATAACTATAAACCTACACAATTATTAGGCAAACGTATTCCTCAAGATTTAATTTATTGTTGAACAAACACAATGCTCTCAGTAAATCCTAAATATAATTGAGTTTTAATCTTTCTCAGGGGAATACATTAGAGCGTACAATTATAAGGCAAAAATTGGTGTGCAGATTTATTAGGAAATTAATAAAAATTTAAAAAATCTCCCAGCTCACGTGTTCATTCTCAATTTCGAATTTAACACATAATAACAATTAATTAAAATGTTTGTCCTCAGTGACCAATATAACAACCCTTCTTTTCGATAACTGCCATGAGCCTTCCACCCATGGAGTCTGTCAGTTTTTTGATCTGTTCACCCTGAAGCAGCAGCCACGTGAACAATGCTGTTCAAAGAGGTGTATTGTCTTCCCTGACTAAAAAATTCACATTTGAGAAGGGCCCACACGATTTAAGCCAGGCAAGGTAGTTGGCCAGATCATTATTCAAGAATCTGTGAGGCTCTTGCTTGCTAGCTAAGAAGGGGATTACTTGGATGCATGTGATGGAGCATTGTCCTGCATAAAGATCATGGATCATGAATGCTGCAGACTTTTTCCTGTACCACTGTTTGAAGAAAGTATCTTTCAGAAACTGGTAGTAGGTTTGGGAGTTGAGTTTTTGTCAATCTTCAACCCGAAAAGGTCCAACTACCTCATTCTTAAGGATAGCAGCTCATACCAGTACCCCTCCTCTACCTTGCTGGTGCCTGACTGAAGTGGTGCCTTGTGTCCATTAGTGATCCAGCCACAGGCCCATTCATCTGGTCCATCCAGAGTCACTCTAATTTAATCTGCCCATAAAAGCATAGAAAAATCTGCCTTCAGGTGTTTCTTTGCCCAATCAGTACAGAAAAAATCAAATCTTATTCAGTGGTGATCGTGTTTCAGCCTTTTTGACCTTGGTCATGTCTCTGAGCACTTCTGGCCATGTCTCTGAGCACTTCTGACCATGTCTCTGAGCACTTCTGGATACTCCAGGTAGGATGCAGTTCTGAAATATGATGGCACTGGAGGATAATGGGTTCCTGGTAGCTTCACGTCTTTTTCAGTTAATTTACGTCTTTCCTTCTCCATGCATTTTTGCACCCCAGTTGACTATTCGCAACAAAACCGGTAGTCACGCCTTAATAGTTTAGATAAGCTATTTCAAGAGAGTTGAATCCATTTGAAAAGCATTATACAATTTTTTTTGCTTTTAGTGTCAAATCTTTTTTTTCCCATTTTAACTGAGGTCATGAAGCTGCCTAATAATTATGCTTGATTACCTTGATATTTGGTGTAATTCAGTTGTTGCCACACCCTCCCTCATTATGCCAGTGACTCCATTGACTCTGTGGCCCTATCCGGGGTAGGCCCCAGACAGGGCCCAACAGGCAGAAAATCAATCCTGCCATATTGCCTAGCATCAACCAAAGGGACACCCACCAACCGCAACCATCCTGAATGAGGGCTGAATATTGCCAGCGGACTACAGCCCAATTGCACAAGTGCCCAACAGAGAGACCACAACAAGCCAGGGACTCTACCCCCAAATGGCATTGGAAGGGAGGGCAAAACAAGGGCAATGAGAGCCAACCTAGCAAGACAGCAAGGGTGGACAGTATCAGGCCTTTCTGGTCACCATCACACCCCTGGGCCAGACTACACTTAATCATAGACCAGGCTGAAGAGATGGGACTTTAGAAGACACTTGAAGGTTTGTACTGAGTTTGCATTTCTAACCTTCATTGGCAACTCATTCCACAGTAGTGGAGCTCTATGAGAGAAGGCCCTGCCTCCGGCTGTTTGTTTAGAATAATTGTACACGTAGTGTATGATGTCAAATGGTGTACCCCAACCCAGCTTCATAGGAATAAGGCTAATATACAACTAATTGGCAAACCCCAATTGCGATCATTATGAAACTAAATCAGTGGAATTAGTTTTGCTATCACCATATACAGTGACCTCCAAAAGTATTGGAACGGCAAGGCAAGTTCCTTTGTTTTTGTTGGTCTCTGAAAACATTTGGGTTTAAGATGAGTGTGACAAGAGTTCAGAATTTCCATTCCTGGTATTCACATCTAGATGTGTTAAACAATTTAGGACATATCACCGTTTGTATTAGATTGTAGCATTTTTAGGTGAGCAAAATTAACAGAACAAATAATCTTAAAGTAAATAACATTAAATATTTGGTGGCAAAACCCATGCTTGCAATAACTGACTCATGCCTGATATCTGATGACATCACCAAACTATTGCATTCTTCATTTGTGATGCTATTCCAGACTTTTACCGCAGCTTCTTTCTGTTCTTGTTTGTTTTGGGGTGTTTCTCTCTTCAATCTCCTCTTAAGGAGGTAAAATGCATGCTCTATTGGGTTAAGGTCAAGTGATGAGTGGTTCACATCTTGTGGTGTGGCCTCTATATTTCTGCTCTCTGAGTCTTCTTCGAACAGTGGATTGTGATACCTTCACCACTGCACTGTGGAGGTCGTTGGTTATGTCACTTACTGATGTTTTGGGGGTTTTCTTCACGATATTTCTGCCATCAATTTATGTTGTTTTCTTTGGCCGACCTGTTTGACATCTGTTGCTCAGTACACCAGTAGTTTCTTTCTTTTTCAGGACATTCCAAATTGTTGTGCCTTTGTATGCCAAATGTTTGTCCAATGGCTCTGGTCAATTTTCTTTCTTTTCTCAGCTTGTCAATGGCTTGCTTTTTTCTCATAGACAGCTCCCTGGTCTTCATGTTGGTTTATCCTCTTTAACAAGTAATGTAGTCTTTATAGGTTTACACCAAGGATGGAAACTTAGAATTTTCATGCAGAGCTATTTAATGTTTGCTCAATCAACCTGAAAGGCAACACCTGGGCAACAAGAACAACTATCAGTCTCATGTTCCAATACTTTTGCTCACTTGAAAAATGGGTGGGTTCAAACAAATGGTGGTATGTCCTGAATTAATTAACACATCTAGATGTGAATACCAGGAAATTATAGCTGAAATTCTGACTCTTGTCTCATACTCTTTTGATCTCAAACCCAAATGTCTTCAGTGAATAACAAAAACAAAGGAATTTGCCTTGCTGTTCCAAAACATTTGGAGGGGACAATACATTTGTGTAACTGGTCCTTACTGACTTGAGATTCAGTGTCAACATATGAGAAGTGCCATTTACCTGCCATTGCTAAATGGCGAGCGTTTGTTTCTGCAACCAACTTTCAGTCCAAAAATTGCGAGTTTGATTCCATTACTGCGGATGTCTTGTGGAAGCTTAGTCCTGCCAGTAGTGTCATGCCTAACCTTTACCCTAAGTTAACTTTAACTGTTTTTTTATTTGTGACGAAAGGTTCATTTTGGATCGATTAGGTTTAGAACCAACATCATAGCAAAACATTTAGGAGCAACATAATAATGGGTCATTAAGGATCAACAGCATTGGGGATATGTTAATAATGAATGGACTTTGTGTTCATACTGATCATATCCGGGGTTGAAAATAAGTTGCATGAGATGTAGTTCCTGAGATGTATGGTCACGAACACCAAAAAATGCACAAGGGGTTCATAGACATTCAAGTATCATTGTATAATAACACACTACAGTAAAATGTCAGCTCTGCTATATCTCGCAATCAACAGATGTAAATTAACATCATGGAGTGTTCCACCGTACTGGCTGTATTGAAAACGGGAAGAAATTACCAAGTCATGACTCATGATCTAATGTATATATAATTGATCTTCCATTGACATGACTTGGGCATTACGATTTGATTTATTATAATATATATATAGATGACTGCTTTCAAAATTCCATCACAAGGCATTCAAGTCAGCACAGAACAACGCCATTTAGCTGCACTGACTCTTGTGCCTTAATGCTTAATGCTAACATACTTGTATTTACATTACAGACCACTAGCATAATGTAGCACACTGCATCCCACTGCTTGCTTAGTTCTGCGGCTTAACAGAGTCCGTCCTTGCCATTCCCTGGATGGGGGAACAAACGTTGTCTGGAAGTTATTTGGACGGCAAAGAAGCACCTTTTCCTCGGAACCTAAGATTAAACCCCTTGAAATTGATTGCCTTATCATAGGGATGGCCTCATTGGACGTGGTTGTGTAACTCAGTTAGTAGCACATAGTGCTTAGAACACTGGGGTTATGGGTATAATTCCCATGGGAGGCCAGTACTAAAAATGCATGTACACACTACTGTACGTCACTCTAGATTAGAGTTTCTGCTAAATAACCTAAAAGTAATGCTGTCTGCCATGCTGCCACTTAAACTATATTGCCATGTTATGCATATGAGTTCATTTTCTACTATTACTATTACAATCTACTATTGGTGGACTTCCAGCACTAAACAACTTAACCTTGAATACAAAATGTATTTTCAATGTATTGCATCGTAATATTTTAATTTAAAGCATTTTATGTTTTTATTTTAACATATGTAACCCATGCCAATTGATACTTTTATGTCATAACATATTATTTTGAAAAACAATTCATAGTGTGACATGCCAAAGCATCCCTGTGGGCAAAAACAACCTGCTAGATTTCATACTGGATTTAATATCCTACATGTAGACATATTAAACGCTGGCTATTGTTTCAATGAAAAAGTACATGTTGTGTAAAGAAAAATGACAATTATCTTATTCTTTGACAAAGGCAGACAGATAACAGTTTCTCTTGAACATGACTTGTCGGGAGCCCTTGACTTGTCAGGAGAGAGTGCTGGCAATTAGATCTTTGATGCTGATCAAGTTTAACCCGCAGATAACACAACACTTTTCCCTCCTGGACACAAAATTATTTAGATCCCTGAAAATTCACAGACAGGAGGCAGTGCAAAAAAAAAAAGTTAATCACAATAAAATGTACACACTTGGAAGCTGATTCGAGAGGTTAAATTGGAAGTCTGTAGAAGAAAGCAACCATTTGGGTTTGTACACTAAACTTGACCTTCAGAGTAACTAATGGCTGGCAAGATCCATCACACACTGAAACTGCCCCTAACGCTGTTCACACACTGCAAATGCTTCTATCAGGAATATAATAATCAGGGATGTGCCGAACTTACAGCACACTCTCTGCATGGTAAGTGTTGTAAGTGGTAGGCTAACAAAATCACAATAATTCCTGCTTGGACCTATGAACAGTCCTGTTAACCTTACCACTTTTTAATATATTTTATGTAATTCAATTTCTTTTATTTAGCTGATGTTTTTATCCACAGAAATATACAGACATTTTTGATTGCACACAGAATGTTTAGTGTCATACACTTTTTATGAATGTAAAACATTTTTTTATTGGCCAAATGGACACTTAAAGTAACAAAAAAACATTGTATTGATTTACTGTGCATTGTTTAGCCACTTTACATTAGTATTTTTCAATGTGTATCTCTGCTATATAACTGTAAAAGCAGATATTCTGTTTGTTATGTCAAATATTCTTCCAAGAGTATTATATATATTGTAAAGGTACTAAAACTCAAACTCAGACTGCTTTATGATCCATGGTATTGCCTTTCTCAAACAATTCAATGTGTTAACATAGTAAAAATTGCAAATGAATGGCAAGTACTTACAGCTGAAGTATAAGCATTGTGACAACATTATGTATTCATCAGAAATTTGTGAATGTTAATTCTGTTTTGGAGTCTAAATCTTAAATCCTGATAATATACTGTAGCTATTAAGTAAAAATGTGGTTTACTTGAATGCTATGGTATTTGAAGACTGAATGTATGATGTAATTTGTTGGGCAGGGAAGCTTATTGGCCCAACATCAAGAATTATCGGGCAAATAAACAATAGGGATTAGCTGGTTCCAATCCCTGAGCCAACAAGTTGAACAAAACACAGTAGTTCTATACCTGTGCAAGACAATTTACACTGATAGCTACCAGGTCATTGCTGTAAATAAGAATATGTTCCTAGCATGCTAAGCTGATAAAATTACAGCAAATAAGTATTCAATATGTAGTAGTTAATGCAGTAGTCAATATGTAGAGATGGTTACCGAAACCATCAATACTTTAACTGAATTTTATAGTTCAGCTCCAACTGTTGACATTTAAGTAAACCAGCACTTGAGAAAAAACATTTGTATCAATTTAAATAGCAAACGTGGAGTGAGTTAAATATTGCACTGTAACTATAATGCCCTTTGTAAATGGACCCAGTGGTAAGGCAGCAGGCAAATGCATCCTGAATTTATTACAAATAATTACACATTTTTCACTGTACAATAGTCTATGGCTTTAATTTTCCACACCACATTTATTCTAAATGAATTCATTTCCATGTATAATTTATGAACATAAAAAACAGTCTTAAAAGACTTTCATTGTAAATAGTGTAACGTTTAATTGAATAAGAAACAAGCAATGCAGCATTATATTACTCTCCCTCGGGACAATTGATTATAGTATGTTTTACTGCACGGTTATTGTCTGGTTTCTGTGTCAACAAATAACATGAATATAAAAAAGATTATAACAACCAACTATTTATGGGCTTAAATGGCTTTCGTAATGATCTTCATCGATTCAGAACATTTTAAGACGGAGAAAAAAATACTCTTAATTCAACCAGAGTTTCTAAACAGCCTTGAATAATGAAGAAACTAATTCAAGCCCGGGGAAAAAAAACTGCCAAGACTTAACTGGAGAGACCAGTTGGATGCACAAGACTTTATCAAGTTACATGTACAAATACCCTTTCATTCTGTGCTCACTAACAAAATTGGTGCCATAAGGTTTTCCATTTCATGTTTTATTTTTTCTTCAAATAAACGTTTGTAGTCCTAGCAACAAATGCTAATAATTTAGTATTCGTATTAATAAATCTATATTTTTATGAATTTGTTATCCACAGGTCACAATGAACTAATTGTATTCATTTTTTGAAGATCTCCATTATGACTCTTTAATAATTTAACCACATTTTGTAAAACACATCTAAAAAATGTATAATATAATATGATATATTACAAATTGGGATAAGGTTAGGATTAAGTAAGGGCTGGTTGATATTCCCTAAAAATCGCATTAAAGTTGTAATAGTATATCAGAATATATTTATATTTTCTTTTAAATGCAATATAAAAGCATGTTTAAGACAGTGGTGGCACACCCATTTTAATCACACGTTCCAAATCCTATCTGTGCTTGTAAGATTGTGGAGTTTAATAGATTTCAGATAGGAAATGCCAGGTATTTGTTTGACGATTGACTAAAGAAACAATGCAATATGCGAAGCCTTGGCTTTATGTTCTGTTCATCTGGGGTAACTCACTGCCATCACATGATTGTCTATATATTACTGCTAATAACAAAAGTAATAATGTATTTATAGGTAAATAACAAGGTACACTGTACCAATACTCTCACAGAAGGAAACGGAGAACCAAAAAGGTGGAGGCTGCGGTGGTGACAGGGTTTAGAAACTGCATGCTAAGACAACCAGCAGCTGACTGAGTACCATGAACATAGACTGCAATATTAGAGGAAATCATGAAACTGTGGTAGGAGCGATTCTTACATCAGCTGATGCATTACTGAGCCAATGCCCACTCACGTTCCTTTGCTAAACTTGCTGAGCCCATTTACAAAAAATGCACAAAACCAAGGAAGCCAACAAACACCCAAATCCACTCCAGATTTGAGAAGGTAATGAACTAAAGTAACAATACAGGACTTTCATTAACTGTAATGTTAAACCAGAGGGGAATTTCAGGTAAGTATTTCATCAAATTCTTTATTACTCGCAACTCTGTATAATCCATGGCTATATTCAATTTGTAGAGTTATCCTAACTCCAGTGCCTTTAATAAAAGATATTTTTTTATTAATTTTGAAGTGATGAACTGTTATTTATTTGAAATAGATTATTAAACTTATATTATCATATAATTTTGGTCTGGTTTACATGATGAGCTACCGAATACTGTATATTCTCAAACTTGAATGATACCCATGGATAATTCACCGTATATGTGACAAACTATATATTTTCTACATGCTTTTGTTTGCTAAAATATGTGCAAATCATATCCTGTTGGTTTCAATATGAGAATAAGGAGATGACAATTAGGCTACAGAAAAGTATTCCAATAAACGTACCTATGGTACATATTATTCAGTTCCTTTTATTTCTGTTTCTTGCTAAAAGATTGCAGTTTCCATTAAGAAATTATTGATGTTTTCTATATTATCACTGACCCTGTAACAATATAAGCTATACACCAGAAAATATATTGTGAATGATATGGCACAAAATAAACATAGCCACACTAAAGTGGTTATCAGTAGTGTGTCGGAGCGAAGAGACCGACCCTGTAACCCTATGACCCTGTATATGAAATTGTCATAACCTGCCTGTCAGAGAGGAGAGGGGGACAGTGGAGTGTCTCTGGGGTGATAAGGTCCCCATGAATCATATCTCATCCAGGCAGACTCTGGGTCTGTCCCAAATGACACCATTTACCAAATATAGTGCACTACTTTTGGCCAGCTTCCAGTGGCATACAGTATTTATGCCTGTCTGCAACTGCCCACCAAGGAATTCGTTTTGCCAACCTTTTACCACCAAAACTGAGCTGCACTTAAAAGACAGTTGTCCTTACAGGAATGCCAGGAGCAGCAGTGAAACTCTGACTCCAACCATCTACCAGTGCCAGCTACCAACAGCTGCTATCAATCCTGTATGAAAATAAGGAGGTTATGACAGATTGACTGATGCGGTCTGAAAAATACAGACATTTTCTGCTTTCCACAGGCATTGTAAAATACTGTTTTCACTCAAAGATTAGAAATACGTATTTGACTGCAGATTTCTAGAGACTTACATTTTTTAAGAATGGTTTGTTCTACTATCAGATCTTGCCCCACTTTTTTATTTTGATGTAAAGAAGTGAAAATTAGGATAGCAGTCACTTCAAACAGCTGCCTCTTGCTTACAATATCATACAGTAAGAATATACATACAGACCGAAAAGTGGACAAAGAAAAAACAGAAACGTGTTTTCTCATTACAGGATCAGTAAAACAGTGACATCAATCATACCTGGCCCTTACAAAGAGGGGGCAGACTGATCCAAACACTGCCTCTGGACGATAGTCGAGACAAGAGGCTGTAGTGTATGGAAAGAAGGAGAGAGAGAGAGAGAGAGAGCGAGAGAGAGTGGTGCAGCAACGCACAAACAAATACCTCTTTAGCATTCTACACAGCACTCCTCTGCAGCGTGTTTGGTTTCCAGGCAGCACTGCATTATTAATGTGCCCATCTCCCCGGTCCTCCCTCCCACCCCCAAAGCATGAAGGGGAGGGGAGGGGCCAAGAAAGAGACAGAGAGGAGATAGGGAGGTAAAGAGGGAGTCAAGAGAGGAAAGAGGAAGGAGATAGAGGAGAAGAGAAATGAAGAAAGGGGACAGAGAGTAGGTTTACGAGACTGTGATGTAGGTTTACGAGAGGGTGAATTGGTTTAGAGGAAGATTGGACTGCATATATATTGCGATGGGCTTTGAAAATGAGACCTTAGCTTATGTGACTGACTAACATGTTGACCAGGACAGGGTTCATCAATGTGTGTACGAATCATGCTGTATTAGGAGTTCCAGATTTCGGCAGCATTGTATTTTACTAACACCAAATCCAGATGACTGCATTTAAAGCTGGGGCAAACTGGGGTGACCAAAGATATTGTAGCTCTATCAGCATCAAGACATTATTGTGAGATCCAGAACATTGATTTACATCAGTCAGGATTCAACATCATGACAGCAGATTCTGATTTTGACTTCTGGCTTGATTCTCTCACACACACCAACTCTCTCTCTAGGTAATTAACAAAGCCAGACGTGTTAGGAACGCCAACACCCTGGCAGGCAGTGCACAGACAGACAGAGATAAAGATTCCAATTTCCCAGCCTCTGACATTATAAGGAAGAATGTTGCCGCTCATAGATT
The DNA here is from genome assembly GCA_016801105.1 of Esox niger. Taxonomy (NCBI): domain Eukaryota; kingdom Metazoa; phylum Chordata; class Actinopteri; order Esociformes; family Esocidae; genus Esox; species Esox niger. Next base: position 16,572 of record JACXGJ010002530.1, on the reverse strand, counting down.
GGCATCAAGCATGCCCGATGTTGCAGCCCAGACAGCATCCACACGGCCAATGGAACAATTTATTTTAAGTTAACCTTTGTTATCCAAAACCTAGTTCTGTTTTTTTGTTTGCACATTCCCAAATACGTACTTTAAATTCCTATCAGAGACAAAATGTTCTCTTCAAGGTAAGACCTTCTCAGACAATAAATCCTAGTGAATCTAGAGAATCCAAACTCAGTGTGATTGCCCCCGTGTCACCTGGTGTCTGTAAATTAAATAATTAGCGGCGCACAGGAGGTAGGAGGTCACTCAGGCAAAGACCCTGACCACAGGCAACACTCTTAAACACAGCCTATTCCATCTTCTCTAAATGAAACTATGCAACCTTTTTTGTTTTTTGCTCTCTCTCCCTCCAGCTGGGAACACAGCTACATTTCATTTCATCGCTGTGCAATTGTATAGTGAACCCACAGAGAATGCCGATACCCACTGTCTTGTCTTTTATTCCATTTGAGTAAACAATATGAAACAACAACAAAATGTTTGGGCTGGGCAATTGATGCTAATTGCTATCTCTGGTGGGTGACTTGACTAATCAAACAGTTTAGCTTACACATTACCTGCACTGGTGAAAATTGACAGGCAGAGCCGGGAAAGGGAGAGTAGAATCACCTTGTCAAGTCAGTCAGTTAAGATTTGCTTAAGTGGGATTTTATATAGTAAGAAGACAAATATGTACATAGACTCCACAGTTACATTGACTCACACTGAAACACACGGAAATTAAGCAGATGCTATTATACAGTGACTTACAGGTGCAATTTGGGTGAAAACTGATTTTTCAGCTTGTCAGCAGGGGTATCAGGACTATTGATCTTATGGTTTCTAGCATATCTCTGTCTGCAGCATCACTTTCCTTCCACTGGGTAGTTATTATACCACTGTGCAATCATGAAAATTACAATAGGAAGCATGAAAACCTTACGTTCTTATTAGGAAAAGGTTTAGGTGTTCTATTCAGTCATTCGCAACAGCTTCATCGGTCACATTATCCTTCACCAGTGCACACTGCAACAGCTTCATCCTTCACATTATCCTTCACCAGTGCACACAGCAACAGCTTCATCATTCACATTATCCTTCACCAGTGCACAC